>JAGXEW010000284.1:0-187188 GCA_030684275.1 Acipenser oxyrinchus oxyrinchus | reverse complement strand
TTGCATTATTTCTAAAACTGTCATTTTAGAGATTACTCTGGCTTTTACCAGTTCTGTAAACAGCACACTTAAAGGCATAAAGGTAACACGATCACGCATATAAAATAATTTCTTAAAAAAATAACTTTGTGTCACAAATTCCCTTCTTGAAGACGTCACAAAAAAGCAAGTTTCATAAAAATATACAATTCCTCTTTGGGAATCTGAATAACATGTTTGCATTGCCACCAAAATGCACATCACTTGGTCAAGTTTACCCAATGCACTTGTTTTTCTTCAATTTTCTCTTCCAAACATTTGAGTAGAACGGGGTCTACCTGAGGATCAAACTTGTTCGCAAACCAATGGCCAAAATTAATGAGCCAGTGAAGTTCTGCTGCCCCGTAGATACAGACGCTGCGAATGTGGCTTCCAGTGCAGGGAGGGTAATGGGTGCCCTCAAGGTAGCTCCACTTCACAAGTCGTGTCTTACTCTTCAAGTCTGTGAAGTCAGGATCGGACCTAGGAATCTCCCCTGGTACCCCAGGGACTCGCACCAGGGTAGCCCAGAAATGCTCATCAGGAGAATACGTGTCCGCAGACCAGGCCAAAAAGTCTTTCACTAACTGGCTCCCATTAATGTGCAGAATAAACTTGCGGCTCAAGACAAAGTAGGCACTTCCGCAAAACATTTCGATGTTGTGGGGCGGAGGGTCCTTGATCTCCTTGGTTTTAAAAGGCAGCTTCTGGTATTCGTAAGGTGCATTGCGAAGCTCGTAGCGGTAAGTGAAGCGCTGCTTTTTCAAGCTGCTAGGTCTGCTTGATTCCAGCATGTTGGCCCCATTCAGTTTCTTTAACTCCGACATGAGCTCGAAGTTGGGCTTGAGTGGAAAGTCCTGGCCGCACAGATTGATGACGTACTTCCACTGGACTGGGGAGCTGAGGAGGTCTGACAGACAGTTGAGATCGGCCTGAAGCCTTGAAATATGAGCGTACTGCACCGATTCCAGTCTGGATGCAATAAAGACATTTGGGAAACATTTGACTACATTTTGGACAGCAGCTTTGAAGCTTTGGGAGGATTTCTGATCGTAGTGGATGCAGTAGACATTCTGAGGCATGTAGATTGTATGCAGGAGTCTTTCAAACATTCCCGAGTGTTTGTGCACAACCAGAGAGTAGGCCAACGGAAACTGGCGCTCTTCATCTGAAACCGATTTCTCAGAATATTGTCGCAACTTAATATAACTTTGGCAGTCAGCTGTCATGTCCCTGACATCGTCATCCTCCAAATCAATAATCACTTTCCTTCTAATCTCCAGAGACTTGCCGATCTCCACTGGATCTGCATCATAGATGGCAGTGCAGTTGACGTTTTGATTTAATTCACTGAATTTGAAAGAACTGGAGATCCTCCAATAAGGCCCCACAAAAAGCGTTTCGGCGTCACAGTTTCAGAAAGGATTTTTAAAACTCCCAGAATTAAAAGCACAATAAAAAACAGTTTATATTGAAAGGCACATCGCTTTATCTTCATTCTGTGAGAAAAAAAGAACACCAGTGAGTTGGCTAAACACGTCATTAAACAACATACTTGTTTGCTTGGTTTTTTTTTTTTTAAACAAACTCTGTTTTTTCTACTGTAGCATCATATAAAAGCAACAATTATGAATAGGGAGTTTTCTGTCATTAATAACGGTCCGGTCTTTATTTCAATAAAATAACAGAATTAAAGAAACAATAAACATGACACATAAATACCCAAGTGCAATAGCTGCACAGCTGAATATGCAACATGAAATCTAAAATCTAAATACGGATCTTATCTTTACAGTCTGTGCTGAATCGATTCTGAGGAGTGCCCAAGTTCGCTGAAGCCAGCCTCTGACAAGCCTGTTGCCTCGATGCCTGACTGCTGGCTGGAAACTGTGTGCCCCACCTTTCACAGTAGCTCCTACTGGCCAGGCGGGCTGGTAGTTTGCGTGAGCTGCTGTCAAGCTCCTTATTGTAAAGAGGTGATAGGCTTGGAGTGGAAGCAGAGGACACCCACTGACCTGAGATGAACTGGGGAGTTACTGTGGTGAGGGAACAAGGGTAAAATAACTGGATCTAATTTAAAGGAGAAAAGTGGCATTTTATGTTAAGGTCTAATGCATTTGATGCATTATACTTGTCATACTGGCCTATTTTCTTGTTAAATGCTTCCTTTAAGAATGCCACATAGTCCAGCAAGTGGTATGTGCCAGTACCAATGTTTTAACTGTACAGTATACTTGGTTCCAATTCTAATATACCATACATTCCTAATGACTTTCTTAATGGAATTAATTCATGATAAATTACACACTTCTTCAAAGGTAAAAGCAATACATGTGTTTGCTTTTCAGACAGGAATGATGTTATGTGACAGAATGTGAAAGAAAGCATGAGTGTGTAATTAAAAATGCACTTCTCATGAACGGTGAAAGAAACTAAACAGTACCCAACTGCACCATACAAACCACTAAAGCTTTATTTTGCAAGACGGGGAATGGTACACTTTCATTTTTATAAACCTGGTAAAATACATTGCAAAGTAATGAATGCAATAATGCATTTTACAAAATAGTCAATTAAAACAGTTTGTTGTTTTTTCTGAAACTTGAGTTTACAGCTTTTCTTTGGCTGCTGTTTTATGCCATGCCTACACTCCGACAACAACGGTACCGTTCGATACAGTATAGCAGCCATGCCTTCCAGTGGCTCCTAACACAAATACACACAAACATACTTTCTTAGTATAACGCATTTACTATTATTATTATTATTATTATTATTATTATTATTATTATTATTATTATTATCGGAGACGTTTACGCCTTTTGTGTTATTACCATAACAAAAGTAAATAGTTTGCATAAAAACTTTATATCAGCGTAATATTTGGCATACTTTTATTATTTAACTATATTGAAAACATGTAGCATGCAGCCGAGTAAAACCTATTCGGATAATATGTTTAAACATATAAAAGATCTCTATTCTAAACAGAATAGAGTTAAATCTGAAATATAACCACGTTGATTTGTGGTATATCAGCTTTTTTTCCAAATGACACTTTCTAAATTTTATATATAATAATCATCGTTTCGCGATTCATATAACTACCAGTACATCGTCTAAAACGGCATCAGTACTGATCCACATGAAAAGGAAAATAAAGTTAAAATACTTACAGTTAATATAGCGGGCACAGTATGAATATGAAAGTGAAGAACGCTATTTCAAGTAACTCATGCAGTTCATTAAGATCCAAATGACAAAAAACTTTCTCCGAGGGCGATTAAGATTGCCGAATCAAGACTGACGAAGAAGAAATATTACAGTAGGTTCATTTTATACATAGAAGGAGGTGACGCGGACGGAATGGGTGGGGCAAGCTTAACACAGCTGCTGATTTTAGTCCTGCTCCTGTAGAAAAAAAATAACGATCAATACATGTAGGATAGAAACCCGTTTATACTTATTTAGCTTGTGCGACGCTAAACAGTTGTATAATTTACAGCTACAATAGAATGTGTGATAATGGTTACCACTATTTTTGCAATCTATACAATTAAATGCAATGGTAATTACAATTCCACTCCACTTCCTCCTCACCTCATGGTTTCAAATGTAGGTTTCACAGGGGTTTCCCTGGCTTTTATAACTGCATAGTCACTAGTTAAGACAAACCCAGTACAATTATAACATAGTTCCCTATGAGACAAGTTTAAACATCAAAATGTGCCTCCCTGCCAGCATCTTCCACACTCTTTTGTCTTATATTGTTTGAATGGTGGTAGGGAATGGCAATGAAGAAAGCTTACTGAGAACATCATGTTAAATATATATCCAGACAGCTAGTAGTTTCACATTACTACAGGATAGTTTTTTGTAGTGGTTACAGTAAATACTGTAATAAGTTCTGAAACCTTTTTGTTTGACAAATGATAAAGAAAAGCTGTACTGCAGTGCAAGCAGTTGTGTAAAATGATCCTGTGTCACACAGCCTGTCTCTCGCCACTCCAGTGAATGTACATGTAGCTGTACATTAAATATGTATGTTGTTTTTACAAAAGACAAGCTTCTAGAATTTCTATGGACCCCAGTTTGAGAACCACTGCATTATAGAACAAACATTTAGCACAATAATTACTAGGTAACAGAAGAGTATCTATAAGTTATGAATTACGCCATACTCCTTATCTAATGTCAGGTTAATATATAACCGTAAAGACGACATGTGCAAAGGCATTGCATTATGCTACAAAACAAGGTTGAGAAAAAATAACCGGTTGGAAAAACTGCCAGAACATTGGTGTAATATATTATTTGGACACCATATTCTTAAAACCTGTGGTTAGTATAAAAGTATTTGGGCGTGTTTTATAACACATACGGTATGTTTGCTCTAGATTACAATAGGAATGTTAATGAACTCAGAAAGAAGAACATATACCAAGATATAAAACCAAACTTGCTATCAGAACACTGTATTGCAAACCTGTTATTCTGTTTCCTGCCATTTCCCTGAAACATTTTGCTTTCAGTTGATAATTCAATTTTGTTTGCTTCCCTGGCAAAATTCATCCCATAGACACTCAAAACTGGACTTTGGTCGATCATGATCACATTGAAATAATCTTTATACATCCAAGAAAAATTCTGCCAGAGTGACATCAACCTCCATGGAGACAAGTGGCTCTTATTTATCGAGAGCACACTGTGTCAGAGTAGATCTTTCCTACAGCAACATGTACTGTAAGCATACCACAACACTTTTTGTCTTTGTTTGCTGTGTTGCATCACTATTAATCCACATGTAGTCTAGGAGCCCAAATGATTTGCAATGTATAAGAACACTTACCCACAATGTCCTGAGAGAAACTGAAAGTAATTTAATACATTGAGTTTAAAACTGAGGGCTTTGACATTACATTGCAGCCTAAACCAGTTTACCCCCTCTGCAGCATTAAACTATAATGCAATAGCTGAACTATTTAATATATGACCAGGTTTAGTCACTTCTCACATGCTTTAGTAGTTTCCTTTTTACCCTTTGACCTCTCTGTCCATCAAGTAAGTAAACTAATACTTTGTAAACTAATACTTTGGTCTGTATCTACGGACATTTATGTTCTGTTGGAAGCTACTACTGTACCCTACGGCGTTATTTCATGCCCTTGTGAAATTCCCCAATTGACAAGTGAACCACTGCATGTCTATGTACTGTATCCATTAGAATCATTTTAAAAACACTCACACTAAATGTTTAAATACATTTTAATAGCAATAGCTATGTTTTTACACAGATAAAAACTGAAATTCTTGCAAACAAGCTTGACTACCCGAAAACCTACATGGCTCTTTGATAATTATACAAAATAGAGTTCAATGTACAGTCTCCAGGCAATGCAAAATGTAACTAAACATAAACAAGCCCCTCCACTGTATTCTTACAATCAACCACTGACAACATTAAGCGGAAATGAAATGAACTCTGTTAGAAAGCAAAGTCCTCACATTCCATAAAGAGAATCCAATGTCGATCCATAATGTGGCATGGGAGGAACTCATCATTACTTATTAAGATAATCTCATTAAGTTCCAGGAAATTGCTGGTGTTCGTCTGAAAAGCTGTTTCTGTTGAAAAAAGGCAGTTATTTTATCAGTGTTTATATATGTGGTTCAAGATGCTGCACTTATTCAATCAATTAATCTGGTAAAGTAAATAACTACATTGCATACAGATGAACATAAATTGAGTGCACTTGCTTCAGTGTTAATGAGCCTGAAACCGTCTTTGTTTTGTTACAAAATAATAGCAAATAATGATGTTAATTATAATGGCTACAGCAATATCAAACACAACACAATCCTGGCCATGGTAAATATGTATCTATCAACTATCATTAAAGAAGCTTAAACTAGAAGCGAGTTTGTGTAATGGAATTACTACACTGTTCAAGATTAATTTCAGATGGATTTAAACTAATCGTGGGCTACCTTGAGAAAAATCAGGGTGTCAAAGAAAGGTAGGCTACTTTCTAAAGAATGATGTTTAGGGCTACTTTAGGTAGAGATGCAAGGGGAAGGGAAACATTTGAATTTGCCAGAGTTGGCATTAAAAAAATAGTTGGCATTTAAATTAGTTTTATGAGATATTAACAGTTAAAATAGTAGATTTATAATGGATAAACACTTGTGTTGTACTTTGGCAAGCTGCATCTGTACCAACCTGCACAGACAGCTGGTTTAGACAAAGGTGCCGACATTGTTTTTGGCTGTAAGGATGGAAGAGCCTTTTCTGTTGTAATCACTGGATCTACAATACTAAAATACTTTGACAGTTCCTTTCCTTTGTAAGTAACCTGAAAAAAGACACCCAGAAACCAGGTCATTACCAAACACACAAGCCACCAGCAAAGTCAAAATATTAGTTTACAAATAATTAAAAAAGAACATGCTGGCTAAGGTTACAACAACCTTTTTCAGTAAACTATGATGTCACTGCTCATTTTAGACTATATATTTTTATCACTTCTTTAAAAGCATAGGCATAACCTTTTGCCAAAACGCCCTGTCAATAAGCAAGTATTTAATCTCTTCTCTTTAATTTTAATATTTATGGAACCACTGCTTCTCGACTACAAAGTGTACAGCAAACAGCTTAAAAACTGAAAAAAATGTTGTAATGTGCTGGCAGTCAGTTTTATGAGGAAAGCAGAAGTGGGTCAGCAGAGTTCAAAGGTAACACTGTCATATGATTGTATTTATATCTGTACCTTTCTCCATGCAAATGTTGAGCTGAAAGGGATGTCATTGCCAAGAAGTGTTTTAATCCATTGCACAGGACTGTGAAAGACACTTCCATTGCCAACCTTAATGCTTCCATCATGCAGAAGTGCAGCTTTATAACAAGAGCCCTAAAAATCAAAGATGTACATATGCATGAAACAAATCATGGAAGCGCTATTGTCATTAGGTAAAAACATAAGACAAAAATACAACACTGAAATCTACATGAAAAAACATATTATTTCCAACTACAGTAAGGTACTGTATAATCACATTTGCAATTTTATAGTAGATATTCCTCCTAAATTGATTGGTTTTCACCAGAGTAACATATTTAAGCCAATTAGTTTTTTCATTGAATCATCAATAAACTAGGTAACTGTGCAACATGACGTGTATGAATTGTTACTCAGAATGCAACTGCTCTATGATATGTGGATGCCTGCTTGAACTGCAACTCTGGCAGTTGTTTTTCCTGCTCAGTCCAGTGACAGTAATCTTATCTTGTTCCAGGCTTTTCATGTACAGCACGAATACAGCGAACACTGTATTTGTAAAACTCAAGTTAGGAATGTTTTTTTGATTTTATATTAATGGTTTAATCGAAGTATTACATAGAATGTATATGAGAGGCTTGAATACAAAAATATTTGTTTCCCTATTGTGCATGTGTGATAGAGAGAGAAAGGATCGATGCTGTAAATCTCCTCCCGATTAGAAAGGGCGCTGTGTAAGGGGAAGGTAAGCTGCCTCCTAGAGCTGCCACCTCGGTGGTAGGTGGAAACCGGAAGGTGACCATATTAGGAGGTGCGCGTAGCTGCAAGTACTCGGGACGATTCCATTGCAGTCAGCTGCCGGGCAGCCCTCTATTAGAGAAACCATGGCAACACGGTGACTGCAGGAGGAGTTTGCTGGGTACAAAGGGGAGCAGCTACGTCAAAACCTCCGCTTGCGCTGAGAATGAAAACAGACGGCCGGAGCCTGTATTGATTTGTTTGTTTGTGGATTACGTGTGTTTTGTATTGCAGAGGAGGAGTGAGCCTCGGACCGACAAAATATAGAGCACGTCCCTGCACAGCACCACGCTTCTCAGGACCGAGAGCACTGCGTGCACGGAGAACGTGGGGACGGACAAAGTCCCGTTTTGTTTACTTTTTATTTCAATTAAGAGAGCTGCCGTGTACCCCAATACCATCGCTGGTAAAGGGGTGGACTTATTTGTGGTGTTGTTATTATTTTTATTATTATTAAAAACACGCAGACTGTTTTTGGGAGAAAGATTGTGTGGACCTGATTCATTCACTGCACCTGACCACAGCATGGTTATAACATAAGTGGAGAATTGCACAAACACCAGGTTGTATGTTTTGATGAACCCAAAGTCTACAGATACACATCTACTACAGCACACTGAGAACTGTAATTACAAATTACAACAAATTCTAATGAGTCCCTGTATCTCTGGAAATACAACACAACTTTTTAATGTACTGAGCCTGCAACGCCCCCACCCCTCCCCGTTTTATAACGCTCTTTGGTTATAACGCTCATATCGTGTGTCCCCAGAGAACTGCATTATAGCGAGGAGCACTGTATTTGTTTTTGCATATAAATCTGATGTTATTTTCAAAGGATCACATCATGAAGGATTTATATACTGTAAAAATAACTAATTGTTAAATGATTAGAATATTAAATCTAGTCATACACATCTAGCTACCTATCCCCTTACAGATGAGACTCACAAATGTTGTTCCATAGCATTCCTTATTCAGTTTTATAAAAATGAAAGACCCCCAACAAAAATAACAAGTGCATTTTTGCCTACAGAATTACCTGTAGGTTAACTTGTAAAACGTCTTCTCCAGGCTTGATGACTCCGAGTTTGATAAGATGAATTAACTGTTGTTTTTCCTTTTTCTTCCTCTGTGTCTCCTTGCTGCAGCGGGTATCTGGTTGACTGGTATTACTCTTGCTAGCACCCTGATCCTGGCCTACAGACTGAATAACTTGTATATATGCAGTGCTTTTCTGACTAACATTATTCTCAGTAGCAGTTTGTAGTACAACTGGAATTGCTATGCTGGACTGTGGTCTGCTTTGTTGACTACCTCCTTGACAAATTAAGCCTGCTTGAGCTTTCTCCTGAGAATAACTGGCCAGAGGCATATCTTGAATGTTACTGTTGTCTTCCTTTGTATTTTGTAGGGTTGTTTGTATATTTGGTCTGTATTGGTTGTTATTGATACCTTTATTCTTTTTCTGATCAGATGAGCTTGTGATATGTTCAGACAAAGCTGTCTGAGAATTGAATTTGGGGTATGAGTGCTCGATTTGTAAGTGTGTACTGATAAAATCAGCAGGAAATGGTGGTCTTGATATGCAGCTGGGTTCAGACCCAGCAATGTCACAATCAGTTGCATGGTATGATTTTATTCCATGAGTAGCTGTTTCACTGCTTGCTGAAGACAAGGTTTCTGCTGACTCACTTGAGGCCTGCGATCCAGAGTCTGGGCTAGATGGCATTGAAAAGCAATGGCCCTCCAGGATGTGCGTCCTGTCCTGATGAGGACTAGAGGCGGTGCTTGTAGAAGCAGTCTCCTCAGAGGCAACCTCTACAAGACTGCTTGCTCCCTCCACTCTTCCTTTCAATACAATAGGATCTTGGTGGCAGCCGGCAGTAATATCTGTTACAGTTGCATTTTCACTGGCTTGGATTAGGTGTATGGTTTGGGTTATGTTGCTCTGCATATTAAAAAGGGTGTTTCTTTGGGTATGTATGTTCTGCTTTAGTTCATCCTGTTTCTGCAGCACCTTTAAAAGCCTTTTTGTCGGTTGGCCAGTGATGTCAGACGCTGTCTTAAAATTCCTTGCTTGAATGAATCTGATGATATCCTACAAAAATAAATAATAACAATGATAAAAGAGCAATTTGTCATTTCATACCCATGTGGCCTCTACACAGTTCTCAAAATGTCATCTAAGTACAGGTGGTACACTAAGAAAACACACACCACTAATGTGTAAAGGTAGTAAAAAAAGTATAATTTATTGTAATAATAAAATACAAACAGAGCAGCTAGCTCTGGTCTCAGTAGGATGTACACCTGAGCCCCAGACGCTGGCTTGCGTCATCATTTATACCTGAGAGAGCTTAATCTCAAAGCACAAGACATGCACAGCATTTCAAATACAAAGCATTTCCATATATAGTTATTCATAAGTAGTTTAATTAATGTCTACATATGTGGCTCTCAGAAATGTGTTCTTATAAAGCAGATAAAATGCAGATAAGCAGATTATATACCGTGTTATATATTACGTACAGTGTAACCATTAACCTATCCCCTACAACACCACCCACAGGTGGATCTGATCTATTTGTTTTTCTTACTGATGTATTACTTAGATCCACTTGGGGCAGAGTGTGTACCAGCTGTACCTAGCTAGATGACATAAAGTTCTAAGTTTAAAAAAAAAAAAAAGTCAGAAGGTTGTGATAGCTGATGTGATCTAAACAAGAAGAATAATTTAACTGTGATATTTCTGACCCTTTCTCTTTAAGGTTTGTGTTTTCCTAATTAGATGTACTGTTTCACACACGTCAAAGTTCTTTTGTCAAATGTATTTGCTAAGAAATGTTAGCATTGCTAAAATCAGTATAAAGGTGCTTTTGTTTGCATAGGATATCACTGAAGATACTTCTGGATTCCACTCCCCCCAATCTATCATCTGCATTTCTAAATTGGCAAACTATTTAGTTAGTATTATGTTGACTGTGAACAAATATGTATGACCCATATGCAGTATAACACTGAAACTAGTGTGATACAATAGTAATGCAATTGATTATTAGTGTGTATTTAAACGGTAACAACCGGACACATCGAGAGTATGAGGAAATTCAAGTTTTTTGTTGAGACAAAAAAAAAAAATGTGTGATGTTATAATAGCGAGGTAGACTGCTGTCTCCAAGTACACCCAATGCTTTATGTTGTTATACCTATTACATGACAAGTGCTTTGATCTTTGCTTGTTTTAAGTGCTTGGATTTTTATTGAAAAAAAAAAAGTCATTAGGTGACGTTTCTTCTTAGTTTGATTTTAAAAAGAATCATTGAAGCTGGCAAAAGGCCAAGCCGAGTGCTTAATTATGCCCTCCTTAATTATGTAAAAACTATCTTGAAAATGGTATGGTTCACAACATAACATGACACACAGTGAAACACTTTAATATAGGCCACCTCTTATAGAACAGACACCTGTCTATAGTGACAACCCTTAGGATTTTAAAGTACAGCAGACACACATTTCTCATTTGAAATAACCTGCACTGTATATAAGGGCCACCTGTCTCTAAAACACTTTTAGAGGTTGTTATACAATATTCAGTTTGGCAGTTTGATATTTGCAAATAAGTTTTGGAGTCTGTATGTAAATGGCAGTTCTTTTTGCATATTGTTCACCTGCATGTCTCATTTTTAGCTATTCAAATCTACAAAAGATCTAGAAAAGATACAAGGTTAACAGGAAGCATAGTTATATTGGTATTTTACAGTACTGACCATATTTAGAAACAGTAGGTGGCTTGGACTTATCCTTTACCTGTATTTTTTTGCAAGATCATCCTTTTCTGCTTTTTGCTTGATAAGCACTTCATTTAGAACAACTTGCATCTGCAAAAATTGTTCACGGTACTTGCCTACACCAACAAAATAATTTAAGAACATATTAAAGAATATTGTTATATAAAATACACACATAAAACCGTTACCTAAAATTAACTTATGTTATAGTGAAAACAAACTCGAAATTTGTGTTTTTGTGAACTACAAATATGGCCAGAGGTTAAAATAATGGGACAAAGACCCATTATATTTTACTGGACAAGTGACTACACATATATACAAACATAAAAGACAATTACTCAAAGTGCACTGTCTCTATACAGCAGAAACTTTATAGAGAAAAAGTCATGGCCTCAATTTGGCAACCCATTAGGTTAGAACTCAATGCCACTGTCAGTTAGCAAATATGAATATATGAGGCTTTGACAGTGTGGTGATGGCAGCTGTGTTAAACAACTGCCACTAAATGGTTAGTTCTTCTTGCACAATACCCACAATCAAACTGAGAGAATCACAGAATTCAGTTGTGTGCGGAGTATGATGCTAGTATCTTGAAGCAGTTGAAGTTGTGTCAGTTCCCCTTGCTGGGTGTTAAATAATTACTATAGGTCTTTATCATCTGGAAACCAAAAGTCACATCACCCCAATATGGCAGCCATTTGAAGTAACTGTTACATTTTTCCAGAGTTTTCATTAATGCACTAAAAGTCCCAGTAGTTACTGTAGATAAAAGAGCCAGGCTAATGCCAAAGCGAGAACCTTTCTTAATTTATAAAATATTTTACAGCATATATATATATATATATATATATATATATATATATATATATATATATATATATATATATATATATATATACCTGTATCTTCCAGTTCCTTAAATTCCCATTGTGACATTTTCTTCTGTTTATCTTCTACATCATCTAAAAGTGTTGTAATTGTATCATCCTGTGAACAGCAAAATATTACATAAATAAAATATTAACACTAAAATATGATTTATCTATCTATCTATCTATCTATCTATCTATCTATCTATCTATCTATCTATATATATATATATATATATATATATATATATATATATATATATATATATATATATATATATATATGTGCATTTGAATGAAGTTTTGGTTGAAAGTCCTTATTGTAGGTTTATATGAAATAAAGTTTGGAAGTTGGTATAGCTTAGGATCAGAATTCAGTTTCAGAGTCACTTTTTAATGCTCCTATTTACAGCAATTAATGGCCCAAGGGTTAACAAAGTGTTGGATGTCTGATTAACAGGAAGAAAAGACAAAAAACTGTTCAATACACACTAAGAAAGCATCCACTAAACATTGACAGTGACGGTACTGTAAGAAGTTGCACTGCACGGGTTATGAGATATAAGCAGTTGAAGTTGTGTCAGTTCCCCTTGCTGGGTGTTAAAGAATATCTGTGGATAAAAGCACTTACTGTACAGTGGCTATCTTCATCCTTCACAAATTGAGTTCTATGGGGCTTCTTATCGCTTTTACAACAGAAACATTTCACAGGTGCCTTTCTCACCTTTTTTCAGTTTCTAAGACTTAAATGAAACAAAGTTATTAATTCAGCAGTATTGGCTGGATACCAAATTGTTGCATTTGTCCATGTCTGCTGTTACTCATAGGCAGTGCTGCAGCTGCTATTTTAATTAAAACTGCTTTACCAGCAAGGTTTTAGGTAAAATAAACTGCATCTGTTTTTTATAGTTGACATTTTTATTTTAATGTATACCGTATTCCTTCAAATTTAAGATGCCCTCGAATTTAATATGCAGCTCAAATTTCCCATCCTCAATTTGAGGAAAAATAAAACATCAATTATGCATTTACAAAGATACAACCTCAATTACGCATATGGATGCAGTTTGCGGCCATCCGCTATCAGACAGAGCATTACAGTTATGTGCTGCTTCTCATTACCCACAAATACGGGGTCTTATCCGCATTTTCCGATCTGTCTAAGCCTGTCTGTCATTTTGTTAGAAATGCAGAAATTGTAAAAGCTTCTCTTTGAATTCCTCATTAAGCTAATGACGCTTCTTTGAAAATGGCTGCCTGTATGTCATGGATGATTTGAGATCAGGCAGTAACCTTTTGGTTCGTCTTTTCTCGGCAGTAAGTCATGTTGCTGCTTGTGTATTCGGGCAGTGACATCTTTGTTCGTCTTTTCTCAGCAGTAAGTCACTTTGTTGTTTGTGTACTCGGGTAGTCACATCTTTTGTTAGTGATTTTTAACACACGCATCACTATAATGTACTCGAATTTAAGATGCAGGCTTAAATTGAAAGGAATATGGTAACTTGGATATCGTCTATAATTTCCTGTGTTGACCTGAATAATAAAAAAAAAAAACCTGTGTTATCACATATATTGCTTTTTAAAGTCTGTTTTGATAGATTCCAGTTTTGCATGAATGGAAGCAGGTGGAGTCAACAAAGTTGAATGGTCACAATATCTCACGATTTTTCCAGGAAGTCCAGGAAGAAAAAAACAAGCACACAAGAAAGATGACAGCCAATTAGAATTTTAAAAATCATAGCATTAGAGAATGATTGCAACCATCATAGAAAGATAAGGAAGGTCTATCTATCTATCTATCTATCTATCTATCGATCTATCTATCTATCTATCTATCTATCTATCTATCTATCTATCTATCTATCTATCTATCTATCTATCTATCTATTGTGGCAGGATCCCTGTCTGGAAGAAATGTGTTGGGTTCATTTCTGTCCCTGCCAGAGAAATATGTTGTGTGTCTTTACACAGCCACAGGTGTAATGAGTTTAGTTAATTTAATTAATACCTGTTTTATAGTTTAACTGATGCCACCTGCCTATAATAAGCAGGCAGGTATTTAAACCAGGAAAAAGTTGTTTATAGGCAGTCTCCAGTCTATGTGAAGAGACCTGTGTGGTTGGCTAAAGGTAGTGTGTAACTCTTTTTGTTTGTTGAGTTTAAAAATGGTTTTGTGTAATCTGTAAATGGCTTAGCTGTCTGATTTGTAGTTAGAAAAGTGAAGAAAAGCTTAGTTAGCACTCCAAAATGGAGTTAGCTTTGTTTTTGTTTTGTTTTCAGTTGTCTTATTTTCTGTAAATAATAGAAATGGCACTTAAGTGCCTAAAACTTAAACTTCTGTGTCTGGGTCTGCATTAAAAGAGCTATGAACCAAAAACAAATGAAATTCTTCACTATATATATATATATATATATATATATATATATATATATATATATATATATATACACACAGTACTACCCTGTTATAATGCGGTTGTCAGGGTGGATAATTAGGAGGCCTTGTTATTTGTGTTTCAGCCTTATAATGAATAATGGCATTTTTGTTCCCAAAATGATTTACAATGCCCACAAGCCAAATTAATATTGTAGTGTACGGTGGAAAATGAAGGAATGAGACACACAATTTGCAGGTACTTGAATCCATGGTTTATGGTGCGTTGATGTGGTAAACTTACTTTCCAATACGGTGTTTGTAGCTATATGTAATTCAAAGCCACCAAAAAAATGCAGTACAAACTATATTTATCCTTGTATTGCAACTTTTTCCTAAAAACTTGGTGTGCAGCTAAAATAACATCACCATTTGTATTATATTTTACTCGCATGCCAAATAAATCAGAAAAGAAGCATACCAGTTGCTATTGGAGACTTCTCAACATATATTGCCGAAGAAGCAGAGAAGGGCAGAAGCAGTTCTTTGATCTTATCATCTTTGGCCTGGTCCAGGGCACATTTTCCAAATCCATCCTTATCATGCGGATTAGCACCATACTGGAGAAGCAGCTTCACGGCCTATTAAAAACAAATGAGAAAAAGCAGGAACCACATGTAGGAATTTGATTACAGTAGCCGAAGTGTTGAGTAACTTACCTTAAAAAACAGAGCTTTCAAGGGTCGGGCTTTCCTGTTACAGTTTGGGATTTCTGACTATTGGAAAGTGTCTCTGAGAGTGGTTGTATTAAGTTAAGCACTGAACTTAGCTCATATGTCTTTGACTATAATTTCTAACAATTCTTGGTTGTGGCATCAGAACATCTCAACCTTGTATTTCCTATACTGCAAGGTTTTCACCATTTTAATCTGAATGGGAACATTGTACTGTGCATTTAAAAAAACAAGGTGTGAGCATATGTTTTAATCAACCTGTGTTACAAGCAACCACTGGTTAAGCAACCACTGGCTTTGCAATAAACAGGCAATTACAGTATTTAGAATATACTGTAAAGAAAAATAGCAGCTATGTCAAAGAACTACAGGGCAGTGGTGTAGATTAGAAACACGTTATACTATACAATGCTTTTAGCACCTCATAGTGACAGGCGGAAACTGCATCATGTATTGGTAAGACACCCTCTAGCCCTCTTATGTTAACATCAGCTCCAGCTTTCAGTAGTTCCTTCATCACAGCAGTAAATCCCCTGCTACTTGCTTCATGCAGAGCTGTCCACCCTAGTAATTTAATACAAATATATACAAATATTAAAATGCACATTTCTGCTATATTTTATAATAGACATTTGACAATATAATTATTGTATGTAAAAACAAAAACAACATTTTTGAAGCCTTAGTGCAATTTTAGAGAAGCCCCCCACCCTTAATTCCTATCTTTATATTATTAAATCTCCAGGTCAGGTATTACCTTTAGTCTGCTATTTGATTCTTCTTTGTCAACCCTCCGTCTCCTGCCACACAGTCATACCTAAACTAATTACTTCATGTAACACACACAATACTCCTGTATCTTGAAGTAACACATGTCCACTAAATGTTTAATCACATTTGAGCAAGCTGTTATCTAGATAAAGCCTTCATTAACCCAAGTTAACAGAGGCCATATCTAAAATGTTTCACTAATGCCTTCATCATTGTATTATTATTACTATTATTATTATTACACTGATAGACGCACTAGTCACAATGTTTGTATACTTGGCTTTTTTTTTAAACTAAGATATGGATTAATTAGCCTATGTCATCTCAAGATCTGTTCTCTCACAATATCTCACATATACAGCACCACTGTTTACTGCAGTAATACCCAGCTTTTCATATAAAACAATAAACATACCAACCTGCATAATCTGCTTGGTTAACCTTCACTCCAGCCTCTATTAGGGATCTAGTCAAAGCCAGGTCCCCCTTCTTGGCAGCCAGGTGCAGTCGAGTTTCTCCCATTGAATTTCTCTTGTGAACACTGTTGATGGGCACAGGAGCACTTTGCACAGGTAAAGAAGCTGGGAACTGTTTGCTGGCTCCTGAGTAAGATGAAGGGAAAAAAGGAAAACACCTCTGTGAACACTTATATGTGAAAATATCAAACTTATAAAAGCATACAAAACTCATTAAACAATGGTTTTTTTAATGTGAATATTGAAACATATTCAGTAAAATATAACAATGTAGGTAAATACAGGCATGGGCTATTGTTGAGTCACAATATTTTATGGCTTCTGATATCATTCCTCTAGCAGTACTGGAACTGATTTTATTATACTTTTGAAACTAAGAATAACACATCTGCTGCCTTTTTCAAACATTTTACACATTTTATTTCATTCATAAGTCTAAACAAAGAACATTATTCCACATTAAATTATTTCTTAGGCTTTAAAAGTAATCATGTGGACGACATAATGACCAAAACGCTTGTACTAGATTTCTTTTTTTTTTACAAAGATTTAACAAACTGTATGAACATCTTCACATAGCATATACAACTATATAAATGGCCATAAGAGTAAGCCTTTTCAATAAAGACAAGGTAAATGAGCTACATAAATATGCCCTGCCAAGGACACAAACAACATATTACAGATGTCAGTATTGTGAAGAAGTAGGTCAGATCACCATGACCTACATTCACAGCATGTGAAATAAGTTCTTGTAACATATTTCAATGTGCTGTTCTGAAGATGGAGCCTTCATTAGCGTACCCAGACAGATTTCCAAGACTGGGTGAGGGATTCTCTATATACCTGTATACAGTAACATACATCCCCGCCACCAGGGATTTTTATAAGGGGTTTGGGGGAGCTGTCCATTTGAATGTGACTTTAGGCACTAGAGTTTGTTACACAACTGTCCATTCGTATTAATATTGTACCTCCACAACCCTGAATATCAAATACAAATATGGTTAACGATTCCCAGAACTGTGTGTTGTCTAAAATACCTTTTTTATTTTAATTCAACAATAAAGATCTATTTTAAAAAAAACAAGAAAAAAACATGTACACAGGGAGGACACTAACCACTAACCTAATGAACTGAAATTATGCACTCTACTCAGTAAGCGTGAAACAGCACCAATAAGTGGTTGCAGATGGAATGTTGTATTCTGCAGCCAGTACTGGTTGGTAGATAGTTTACACAATCTGTAGTAGCCTATGAGGACAATGAGGGACTTTGAACAAATGCAGCTCTGCTCATTCTGATGTATGTTTTGCAATCCTTGGTGACTTAAGTCATTCATAATGGAATTCACTTAACAAAAATAAATGCCCACACACTTTTTATCTAGTGTTGAGTAATCTGTGGGTTGAAACCAGCCTTTCATTATGTCAAGCAGGTGAGTAACTGGGCTGTGTAATAAACTTGAACAGCTAATCATAATCTGGAAAATGGTGACCAATAGTGGCGATGCTCAACAGCTGGACAAAGTGTCAAAGGTCAAAGTGAATGGTGTCGTTAGTTATCAAGAAGTATCCTTAACACAGAAAATATAAAGTTGCTAGCTGAAATGGTTTGAGATATTCGACTAGGTGCGGCTGCGGATTTGAGAATTCTTACAAGCTCCGTCACAGGATTCTTAAATATCAAGACAAAATAAGTGGTGAGGTTTCACCACTGTGATAACGTATGTCACCATGACCAGTATTCATTGTACATAATACATGAATGAAAATACCGCATTACTTTGAATTTAAGATGCCATCGAATTTTAGTAAAAAATAAAACATCAAATAAATATGCTTACAAAGATACAACCTCAATTACGCACATGGAGGCAGTTTGCTTCCATCTGCTATCACGCAGGTATTGCTTGGCATGTAGAAAAATACGGGGTACTGTTTCTTAGAACTGAGCCTCGGCAGTAAGTCATGTTGCTGCTTGTGTATTTGGGCAGTGACGTCTTTGTTCGTCTTTTCTCAGCAGTCAGTCACGTTGCTATTTGTGTACTCAGGTAGTCAAGTCTTTTGTTGGCGCTTTTAATACAAGCATCAGAATACTGCACTCTAATTTAAGACACAGGTTATTTTCTGAGAAGAAAAAAATGGTTTCAAATGTGCGTCTTCAAGTTGAAGGAATACGTTACTTTACAAATTTAAACGTAGATACCTGCCTTTATCTCCAGTACCGAATTAATAAAAAACATTTATTTTAATTTGTTTTCTGCCTTTTTTTTGCGTGGATGTCATCTCTAAGTTATCTTTTTATTAGGGCGTCTGATTTTCAGCTTTTACCCGATTTAACCCGATTTTCTCCGCTCTGAATGCTTTTTTCTGCATTTGGGTTAAACCTGAAAACTCCCCGAATAGGCACATACTGTATATGAATAAACGCATGCCCAGTTGTCTGTGATTCACATGCAACAGAGCAGAACTGCCGCCGATGATGGTAAGCTGATTTGGTTTCTTAGTTTATTTACTTATTTTTGATTTTTCAAAATTACAGGAATATAACAGTCGATTGTTTCTCTTTGTAAAACAGCATGGATTAAAGTTTAGTTTTCCCGTATGTTGTGTGCAATTATACTTGCAACTCCACTACAAAATAAAACTTGATTGGAACGGAGAAATGCCTACATATACAGTAAGTGTGTGTGTGTGTGAGAGAGAAAGAGAGAGGGGAGAGAGATAGAGGTCATCAAAAGTTTGCATACCCCAATGTGTGGAAATATACATATGTTGGGGATTTAAACTTTGTTGTCAACGCTTTGTGCTTAAGCATTTGTTTATTTCTTTCTAAATAAAACCTGACTTCTCCCCAAATATGTATTCTTTCTTGATTATATATATTTAAAAAAAAATCCACACAATTTCACCCAATTTTTTCATTAAATAATTCTACCTGATTTTTAAAAAGCATTCACCGAATTTGGGAAAAGATTTCACCGAAAATCAGGCGCCCTAGTTATTATGAATATTTAAGAGTTTTTTAGACTTCAAGAGAATAAACACACTGATGGTGAAAGGAATAAGTCAATACTTCTCAATGAGTATCAACAAACAGAGGGGGGAGGTATGTAGTTTAAATACCTGAAGTACATGGAACCCTTGTATCTTCTGGTTTGTCATACAATATTTCATCTACTGAAACAGATTCCTTGTCACCTGCTTTGGATGGTTCTTTTGGCTTTGAGTGATTTTCCCTTTGGTCTTGAACTGCTTCCTTATTTGTATTTTTCTTTCATCATTTTCTTCATTGACAGCTGAACTGCCTATGTTTTTGCAGCATTTCCAAAAGCAGGATTTACTTGCTGTTGAAGATGGCTTGTTTTCTTTGCCACTGCTTCCATGATATCAGGATTCTCAACATCAGCAGGGTCAAGCTCTGAAATCACCGTGCAATCTGAATCAGTTGTGCTGTTTCTTTCTTCTTTACCTTCTTCTGGCCCTGATGTGCTGGCCTCAACAGCTACAGGTGTGGCTTGCAGTTTATTATTACTTACACAACTACTGTTTGGCGTTAACGTGTTTCCATCACTTTTAAGACCCAGTACAACATTGTCTTGCCTCTTACCAGCATCACTTGCACACACATCTCCAATGATATCAGTGTTGGTTTCAACCCTTGATACCTCTTCAGTGTGCATTTTGTTAAAATTTGTGACCCCCAAGTTTTCTGACTGAGAGCTACTGCATAGTTTTTGATTGACCAAATCTACTCTGATGTTGCTTTCACAACCATCACAAGTATTGCCAGTTTTCACACATAGCTGATCTACACATTCTACTGAATCCATTCTGCTTTCTGGCACCACATTGGCAGTTTGCATTTTACTTTGCAAAATAATTTTAGTTTCTAATTCTGATCCTTGCTCTTTCGTGGCCATGCTTGTACACGTTGGTAACATTTTTAACATTGCTAGCTCCTGTTTGCTAGTGCCACTGGCTTCCTCGCTTAGTTCCTTATCCTTAATTCTGCACATGTTGCTTATCTCTGGAGAGCACTGCTGACTGGACTCAGCCTTCTCCAAATTAAGAGTAGGCTGAGGATTACCATTCAACTTCATTAAGTTTGCCTCCTCCCCTACTGAACCCAATATATCTGTTTTACTTCTCTCTTTAATTATAGTGGTTTGGAAAATATTATCTGAGTGATGACTTTCCATGCTCTGTCCTTGAATGGACGTTGATTTGGTTGTGGGTCTTTCACTTTCTTCAATCATTGGAGACCGTCTGTTGTTTCCATGCTGAATATATTCGTTGCTGCTTATTTGTGTACAAGAGGATGAAGTGCTGTAGTCACTTACATTAAGTTGAGCATCCTCCTCCTGTATCTCCTTTCTGTTGCTGCTGGTCCCATTGCTTTGCTTTGGAGAACACTGTTGGATGGATCCCACCTTTTCCGAACTAAATGTAGACTGAGGATCGCAATTTAGCTCCTTTAAGTCTGATGCCCTCTCTAGAACACTGAAGCTGTTTCTTTCACTGCAGTCTGAGGCAGTAAAAGCCTGGGGAATACCCAGTAAAGCATTGCTATTAATTTGGGTAGCAGGCAATGGAATGCTGCATTCACTTTGATTCACTTCAGCTTCCATTAACAAAGACGGTGTGCTACTATCACTGGACTTTTCAGAGTCAGCCACAGTTGATCCCTCATAGATTGACACACATGCTTGAATTGTGTTAAATCCAGTCCTATTTTGGCGAGACACATTCAATGAAATGTTGCTCTCATCAATGTTTTCAAGCACTGTTTCTGCTCCCCATTTAGTCATATCTTTGTCTTTTGAACATAAACCTGAACTTGGGTTTGTACATTCTGTCAATGCTTCAAGGACATTAGATCCACTACTAACTGCAGAAGTACAGGAAATGATGAACTCCTTTTCATCAACTTGCAATGGAACTTCGTTATGAGTACCTGCTACCTCTCTGCCCTTCAAAGCAGTGTCAGGACCTGAATTTTTGTGTTGGATTAGTGTTGATCTTCCAAACGCAATTACTTTATTACCATCTCCTGCAGGTTGCAGTAAGTCTGCAGAGGAATTACTAGTCTGTACTGTCTTTCTTACTTCCTCCCACAAAGTATTTTCAGCTTCGATTATCTCACATTCCCCAAAGAAAGCACAGGGATTATCATTTCTTAATTTGTTCTTTGACTCAATGGATACATTATCATCTGCTGGATTTAAGCCAATACTACAGTCGTTTCTGACTTCATCTTCCATTTGCAGGTCTTGTTGAGCATCCTCTGCTTCAATCTCCTCCCTGTACTTCACTCCATTGCTACCTGCTGGAAGTTGTAGTAAATCATGGCTGTCATTATTCTGTACAGTTTGCACAGCCTCTGATTTTCCTTCTTCACATTGGTTTCTTGCTTCACATAGACTATCTGCAGGTTCAGTTATCTTGCATACCATGTAGAAATCGCAGGGAGTCTCATTTGCCTTTCCTCTTGAACTTTTCTTTCTCCTTTTGGGCTGAATGGGTCCTAAATCAGTTGCACCATTTTTCCGCCTTGAGCTTTTCACTCTTTCAGCTATTGTTTCTTCTTCAGAATCCCAGTACAAGAGAAGTATTTCTTTGATTCTATCATCAGTGGCCAGGTCTAAGGCACTTTTCCCAAATCCATCCTTGACACAAGGGTTAGAACCATACTCGAGAAGAAGCTTGACTGCCTAAAAGAAAAGGTAAGTTTACATTTAATAACAGTGTTTTTGTGAACAACAGCAAAGTGGAATAGCGTGCTGGGTTACAACATTGACAAAATGTGCAGAGAACAGAATACTTTCGTCTTGATTTTAGCAATGTTATCTTAATTGGGCACGCTAAAAAATATCTGGCTGAAGAAGCTGAAGAGCTAAAGCATGGATGGGTATTTCTAGTAAACACAGGATATAGCAGTTAACAATTCTGCTAAAACTATTATTTTAGCATCAAACCTCCCCACCACTGGTGAAAAAAATACAGCTGTTAGTATAATGTAAAAGTAAATCACCAGATTCTTTAATTTGTGCTAAAAAAAAATGACTTTACGAAGTTTCACTACAGTTGGATAAGTGTCTCTAGATCAGTGTGAGCAACCTAAGCTATCCGAAGTGCAACACTATGTGGCCTTCAAAACCCTTGAGGGCCGCATAACCCCCCCTGACAACACAGCTCAGTAATAAAAAGTGAAATTCTTAGATTTTGATAAAAAAATAATTAGTCTGCCTTTTATTTTTAATCTTCTTGAAAACAAAATATTGTTTTTTGTTTTTTTTTCCCCAGGCCTTTAAAGCCTCAGATTGCTGTGAAAATGTTTATTTATCTCAATGCTGTTAATTAGCTGCTCTTCTGACCTGATTTGAACCCTTATATTTAGGCACCCCTGTATGGTGGGCTTATATGATTGGCCCTTGAGCCTCAGGTTGCATACCCCAGCTCTAGATAAATGTATAAATGTAAGCTTGCTAACAAGTGGATGGACACACACGTCTCCATACGTTATCCTGATTTTGGTAAAAGGCCTAGTGGTCATCACACAATGATGTAAGTATGCTGTAATGACAAGTTCAAGAACTACAATGTCTCTAATTGTTTATTTTTGGTAAAATTATTAAATGCTTTTTCCAACAATATCCCTTTTTGGTGTGTCATATAACTGTCTAAAAAATAACTTTTAGTGTTTTTTTTTTCTTCTTACAATTGAATTAAATACAAAACTAGACCTCGTAATTAGAACCAGAAACAGCTAAATGAAGGGGCAGTTCTCTGTCTCGACCTCTGATGTTAACATCAGCTCCAGCTTCTAGCAATTCCATGATCACCTCCGTAAATCCATGGTAACATGCTTGATGTAGAGCTGTCCATCCTAATGAAACAAAACCAAAAATGTATCAATATTATATTTTTTAATAATATTTTGGTAGTTTCCAAAGCTATGTTTTAAGTTACATCATAAACACATCCCCCACTTGGGATGTAAATACAAAGTTATCAGCATGATGATAAAGTAGATCATAGCTACACCCATAATATGTTAGTATAAAGGTGCCTCTGTGATATTCATGTGAATCCCCTGACAAAGGGTAAAAAAATATGTTTTGTTTAAATAACACTAAGGAAAAAAAAGATTGAAAACTGTCCTCAGAAAATACTACAACTCAATGTTCCTAATAAATGTTGTATAACAACAAACATTCAACCTGCATAATCTGAAAGGTTAACTCTTCTTTTATTAAAACATTTCCAGACTCTCAGATGTTCTTTAACTAAAGAGAGGTCCCCTTTCATGGCTGCCACTTGTAGCTGAGTTTGTCCACTGCAATTCCTTTTGCTGGGACAAGGCAATGAAGCTGTAGGTTTGTCAGTGTCTACAGCTGGGGAAATAAGAAAAAAAAAACACTTTTTTTTTTTAAGCAACTGGTTGAAGTCATTTTTGCACATATCTGGCACATTCTACAAAACTATTGTTCATTAAGTGTGAAAAGAATACAAAAAGAACACATGTAATGCACTTCAAATTGTGAAAAATAAGCATGCATGCATTGAATGTATTGTCCTTTTTTGTCTTTGTCAATGGTTCATTTACAGGGGTATACTATCACCTAACTATATACAATATTGCTGTTATTTCTACTAATAGTAGTACTACTAGTAATAGCTAGCTTCAAGTTACAAGACCACAAAGTAACATGTCTGCAACTAGATACTGTGTCACTAGCATATTTCAGCTGAGTTGTTTATAATTATAACCCTGCAAATATGAAGTTTGTTTTTGAGGTATTGAAGTGTGGTAAGGGATGCAAAATTGTTATTCAAGTGTTAATAGTCTAACGTGTAGTGGTTGTAATTATTGTTAGTGGTAGACCTGCTTGGGCACTTGATGTACTTGGAGCTTCATTATCTGGTGGGTTTTTTCGGTGTCTGTGGTATCCAACACTTTATCCATAGCTGTGGTCCCGAACAGACTGCTCGTCACAGACTGTGTTTCCAAAGGTACAAAGCTATTTAAACTAAGGGGATTTTCATTCGTAAACGACCCTCCACAAAAAGCAGCAACACACTCATCATCTTCATCCTCACTGCTGGTGTTCTGTGTCACAAAGTCTTGAGTAGCCCTTAATTCCCATTCATCTGACTCGAAATCTGCAAGGCTCCATTTAGTAAAATCCACAGTGATGTCACTTTTGCAGTCACTGGTGCTATCACTGGAGCTACAATATGGATCTAAGAGTTCCTTTTATTATTCTCATCTGGCATTGTTTGAGATGGACCTTGTAAATGTCTTGTGGTCCTATCTTCTTTTCCTCCCATTTTTCAGTCTCCATTCTTGGTATAGTGACTGGTGAATTTGACCTGTTTATCCAGGTTGAGATTGGTGGTGGGCTGGTGCTCCAGCAGTTTTTAGGTTTAACGAATGCTAATCCAAACTGCTTATCATCATCTCTAACTCTGTTGCATTGCTCTTTAGACCACGGATCAATCAATCCAACCTGCTCATTATTAGCAGGCTGACGATCATTCAATGAAACGCTGCACTGATCAATGTATTCCTGCGCTCCTATGTTTGCTTTATGTTCAATATCCTCTTCTTCAATCCTCTCCCTGGCTTTGGAAGTAGAACTAGAAACTGAATTTCTTTTTGTGACCTCTGTCGATCTACCAGCAGTAGATGAAAACTGAAATCAGTTGCATAAGGAGAATTAATTAATGTTGCTCTCTGCTGCAATGTTGATGAAGTTGAAATGCCACAAGGCTCAAAACTACTGGATGTTTCCCCTGAACGTGCTGTATCTTTCTTGTATTTTTTATAACTTGGTTATTCGTTCCCATTTTTCTTCCTACCCTTGAAGAGGTAGTAATGTCATTTCGAACATTCTTGCTTTGACTTTCTTGCTTCAGAACACCACATATCTAAGAAAAATAATAAAATAAAATAAATATATATATAGATATAGTTATGGCCAGCTGCATTGCAAATATATTTCCTGTATTTCTATAATGAGCATAACTATGTAAATAAATATATATTTTTCATTATTAACACTGATGTTAATACAGTAATAAACTAAGAACTGATTTTACTTAAATAATGTCTGTAAACATAAATCCTTATTCCATATTTACGTAGGTGTGCTTGTTTGTGTGTATCCAACTGAAGCTTCCTGCTGCATCTCCTGAGTAACTGCGCATATCACTGTCACTGGGTAGGTTGTACTACATTTTCTGAGTTGCTCAGTGAGTAAACATATACCTTATACTGTTTCCAGGACTTCTCTGAAAGCCTGATTAACAAGAAGCCTGTTCCAGGGGGCCCTGCTTGTAACCAATGTCGTGGTTGGCTAGGACAAGACAGATGGTTTGTGTCTGCATTTAATTAGCTTGTTCAGTTACTGTATGTGTAAGTGTCATTTATCTAAGGCATGCCACACTGCTGTCTGAGTGCTATTTAAAAAGCACATTTCAATACAAATCACCACGTAACAGTGGGGTACATGAGGGACAGTTGCAAGCACACTGTTAACCTGATTGACCCGTGTTTAAACTGATTTGGACTTTTACTTTCATGTAAAAACACATTTCTTTTATTTAGTGCTTCTTTTTGCATTGAAATTTTATCGATTTTATATTATCAGGATTTTTCAGACTTTGATAAAGGACTTAGAAGGTGCTCAGCAGATGATTCCTTACACAAATCAATGATATGTCAAAAGAATGTTTAAAAATAGGACATTCTGGAGAACAAACATTTGTGCTAGAAGGAATAAGGTAAATTGATTATCACTGAAGAATGGTCATGTATTGCCCCAGATTAATTTAAACACTGTGGCGTCGTATCAGCATTGTTCCAACTGCCCATTCTGCCCTACACCCAACATATTAAGATTGTTACAGCAAAGGTTTGTCATTTTTTGACTAACCCTGCACAGTATTTTGCTTTCCACTAGTTTGCAAGATATATCTGCATATGTATTTGCCTTTTCCTGTCTCTACCCACCTTTTGCTTTCTCTTTAATACACGTTTCCCATCATCACGTCCTTGCATACCACAGACTTGTAAAGGCATTTGTGCTAAAGCAAGATTATATAATGGTTATTTTACAGTATTATACATACAACAACGGATACAATTCACTAACATATAACCGCATGATAAGCACTCTTTGTTCAGTATTTTTAAGGTCTTAATTAAACCAAGAGAATCGCCACAATCTCATTTGAACGTACCTCATGGTGAATATAACAGTAAATTAAACAATGTTAAAAAGGATGATACCTGATTGGGAATTACGTCTGCCTCTGAGTCTGGGTAAATAACTCTCCATTAATTTCTTCAGCTCACTGTCAGTAGCTTCTTCCAAAGCAGGCTTCCCTTCATCATTCTGCTGTGTGGGATCAGCTCCGTGCTGCAGAAGAAGCTGCGCCATCTACAGGGAAAGCATGGGATTGCAGGTAAAAACAACTGAGTTTACTGCATCCATAAGTTTAAATACTCAGCACAAAATATATACAATTACAACTAATACAATTAAGAGATTGCTGAATTCCTTTTCTCCCATATTTACAACTTTTGCCATTTGTATATTTAGTTTAGATACTAATAATTACACTAGTGAATGCATAACCTAAAACACAGCATATACAGGTGCACTCCACTTAACGGACTCCGAGGGCCATTGGTAATCAGTACTTTATAAACGAAGTACGCAGTAAACACAATTCGAAATGCTGTATGTTAACTGCGAACATATACATACCTTAAATATAAACAATAGAAGAAAGCTTAATTGCCAAATAACAGGAGTTCATATTTGTACAAAACACGACCCCTGTGGGCCGTACAATGTAATAAGTAGTACCATTTTACTAATTTATATTTTCGCTAAATGTAATTAAAATTGTATATGTTATACGTTTAAACTGTGCAACGGATGTGCCAACAAAAACATAGAAGAATAAAAGTGAACAGCAACTATTGAACGGTACTGTATATATTAAACTGTACGTGTTGAACGGTACTGTATATATTAAACTGTACGTATTGAACGGTACAGTATATATTAAACTGTACGTATTGAACGGCACTGTATATATTAAACTGTACGTATTGAACGGTACTGCATTTTGAACTGTACGTATTGAACGGTACTGTATATATTAAACTGTACGTATTGAACGGCACTGTATATATTAAACTGTACGTATTGAACGGTACTGTATTTTAAACTGTACGTATTGAACGGTACTGTATATATTAAACTGTACGTATTGAACGGTACTGTATATATTAAACTGTACGTATTAAACGCAAAAGACCTGCCTGTGGAACAGGAAAACTGTACATATTAAACGGTATATACATTATACACCAATTTGTTTTAACCAGAGTAATTCCCCATTAAATCCCATGTTGTTTGGCAGGAACATGCCTCCTCAATACGTTGTAAACGGATCTCTGTTCTAACAGGATCCGTTATAAGTGGAGTGCACCTGTATATGTAAATAAAAATCTGTGTTCATGTAGTTAATGTATGTGTAACATTGAGAAAGCAAAAAACATACTACTGTCTTAAAGCACTGTGTTTTAACGATTGGAACAGGTTTCTGTAATGCAATGTATTTAATGTACTTTGAAACAATTAGGGCTAATTAGTTAGTGGATGTATGTTCTACAGGACTAATTGTACAACTTTTCAGCAAATTAATTTTTTTATGTCATTGAATACATTTTATAAAATTACAATAAAACTAATATTTGTTATTCCAACTGACAGAAAAAAGATTATTTAAGAAAAGGACTCTACCTGATGATATCCGTATTTAACTGCGTCATGTAGAGGTGTTACTCCACCTCCCCCCTTACAGTTTACATTAGCACCGGCTTTGAGAAGCTCCAAGGCTATCTCATAGTAATCTTGTATTACTGCATCATGCAGTGGGATCCATCCTGATGAGAGCAACAAAGTTGCAATGACTTATGAGTTTTAAAAGGGTATGTGTATGTAAAGAAATGGGCACAATATATATATATATATATATATATATATATAAGCTTTTGATGGTAGTGGTAGTGGTTTGTTTTATTACCACGGTTTAGATCAACAACAAACATACTTTTATATAGCGCTCTTCATGCCAAGCTAAGCCAGGGCGCTTCACAATTAAAATGTAAAAGATCCCTCTTTTAAAAAGCAGTCAGATATTAATGCCTTCAATCTACTACTCATGTATCTGTAGGCTCAGTAGCTTCTTCCCATGATGTCAATTGGTATCTGTGAAAGGATGGCATTTAGGTCAAGGCTAGCAGTGGGAAAAGCACAGGCAGTAGGCAGGAGATTGCAGTTCAAAAGCACTTTTCACTCAGTTTGATTTAATAAGAAAACAAACAAGATTTATACAAACAAATCAAAAATCAAAGAATTGAAGCACCCACGCTTTATTGTAAGGATGAGATTTTAATCCCATCTACATTTTAAATGCTTATTTTTGACAAGGACTGAAAGGCACACTCCTTTGGTAGCATTTAAACATTGAACTAGTAATACCCCTACCTCAAATACAATGTATTTAAGACATTCTGAAATGTACGAATAATTTTTGGTTCCACTGATCATCTAAGATAACATTCGACCCATTTGTTTTCAGTTAAGTTGTACAGGGTTCATACAGCTTTTCTGATACAAATTTCAAGGACTTTTTAAGGACCTTCAAGGGCCATTTTGACAAATGTTATTTAACTGTATAATAGAAATCTAAATTATACTCACTTTGAGTGCAGATAAGCTCTGGACCAGTAGGTTTTCTTATTCAATAACACTGAGTCAGTTTTGGTACCTATACCTGTTTCATTCTAAAAGCAGTACAATAATTCAGTGCATTAATCAATGTCAGAAGCAATAGTCCAAGAAACGTGTGTCTCAATCACAGGCGCCTAACTTTGTTAAAAAGTGTCTGGCAAACGGAAGGGCTAACTGCCGAGCATAGAGAGGCAAATGCATTGCTTTTTTTTACAATTATGAAACTCTAAGAAACCAAGCAAACAGTTTTAGTAATTGCAAACCTACAAAATTGGGCAGGTGTTTCAGCATAAAATGTTCAATATGTACTTACTGAGCATGCATTAATTACAAATACATGCAAGTAGCATCAAATAGCACAACCTGTACCAATGGCATCTCTGCACAGTGCTACACCTGTAATTCCCACATGTAGTTTATTATAAAAAGTTAAACAAAGAAAAGCAAGTACTGTTCTTTTGAAGGTAAGTATTCCATAATGAAAGCAGTTCAAAATACTTGCCATGTCAGAAGCACTGGTTTACTATAAAACAATTTCAACAGTATACATTTAACAGTATATACTTAGTTCCAGGAAGGACCAGTCAAGAGTTGTTTCTTGTTTTATACCATTGTAAGAAATTCTAAGAAATTGTGTCTTTGCTTTTGTGCTTGCTTATAAATATGGTCCATTGATTTAGAGGGCAATTATAAAATAACTTAAAACAATAATGTAACTGCTGCTAGTCATCTCTTGCTAGTTTTAAAATACATTATTTTATATCTGATACTGCACAGAAGGACGGGGAGAGTAATTTAAGCAAAAATATTTTAATTACCTTACGATTTCTGGTGCCTTTAAAGTAAGATGGCACGGGCTGTGAAAAAGTACTGCGCCTCTATTGTCGATTTGTATAGACAAATAAGCTTACTTAAAAAACACATCTTAAACAGTGCAAGCACATTCTTACTTGGTTTGATTGAATGAGCACAAAGAGCTTAATATGAAAGCTGAAAATTAATTTCAATAAAGAATGCCAAGTTTTTAATAATAAAAAAACATTCTAGCCTACTTCACTAAAGTAAAACTGGCTTTTGTTATTTTGAAATATCACTCCTTCAGATTATTACTATGCTTAATAACAGTAACAACATTTTATTTAGAGTTGGTGTTGAAGTTAAACCTGTCCATGGCCCCAGCAGCAACACAAACCTACTAATTCCTTATTATTATTAAAAAATGTTTTAAAAAATAACCATCAGGTTCTCTCTTGCCTTTTTTTAAAAAATGAATATAATTGAATTAATACAGAATAAAACAAACCTAAACTAACAACTACCTAGTGTATATTATTTAATAAATAATTTTTTGTAGTCTCCAAACTGCCCAGCATCTTCTGTTGCAGACACCGCTGCTGCAACGTCAGTTGTAGTAAACGGTGCAGTGCAGTCTAAGGGTCAAACCAACGTTCATGTACGGTGCATTTTATTGTGTTGTATCGGACTTCTGCCGTCTTCTGAATGACTCTGTTTTTATTACATTTTAAACTGTTTAAAGGCAAAACCACAACAAAAATTGAATAATAGTGTGTATACACTGAGCAAAAAAGTAGAGGGGCAAAATATAGTTTACCTCCCTGTGCCCTATTATTAATTAATTAGTCATTTAGCAGATGCTTTTATCCAAAGCGACTTACAGAGACTAGGGGGTGAACTATGAATCAACAACTGCTGCAGATTCACTTACAACAGGACCTCAGTTTTACATCTCATCCGAAGGATGGAGCACAAGGAGGTTAAGTGGCTTGCTCAGGGTCACACACAGTTAGTCAGTGGCTGTGCGGGGATTAGAAGTGGGGACCTCCTAGGTGCCTACGGTCTCAATTAAGTTACAAGTGCGAAGTCACAAAAATCAAGTGTGTGCGAAAATATTTTTACAGTTTTCCACAATAAAAAATAAATAACCCCCCCCCTGTTATTTTTGGAATTTCTACAACATGAATCATAGGAATGGACCTGGCTGAGGCCATTTTGACCGAATTCCATCTACAGACAGACAGCTTTCACCCATGCATACTCTACATCCTAGTGTTGCCCTTTGCAAAGGTTAAGCAAGGATGTACATGTCTTAGTTGCAAGTCCATTACTTAGCAACCTAAAAAATAAATACTTTTTTTTTCCCGCAGAAGCAGCCAAGGAAACAGACAGAGACAGAGAAAACAAATCGGTAGTCTAACATATAGTGCAGTTCAAATAATATTAAACATTTTGTCAGCAATTTATTCATGACTTTTCCAAGACTTTTATCGTGTATTCTTTTTCCAGGCCTGGAAATCACCATTTTCAAATTCTATGACTTTTCCAGGATTTCCATGACCATACGAACCCTGGTTGTAATACTTTATTGTACCTGCATAGTCTGCTCTGTTAGCACTGGCACCAACTTTCAGCATCCCACTGACCATCTGCCTGTCACCATCCTGAACAGCTTTATGTAACAGTGTCTCTCCATAGACATTTCTTCTGTGTATAGATGTGATCGTTAAATTCTTTCCAGTTTTGGATTTGAGAGACATTTCTTTGTCTAAAGAAACCCAGATGAAATAAGTATTAGAAGTTATATTATCAATGCAGGACACATCCATAAGTAAAACAGGGTCACATTAACACTGCAGGGGCACTTTCAGAAACTAAAACTGTAAGTGTGTTTTAAGATTGCAGTTTAGATCAACTCACTTCAAATATATTCTATACTATAAATATTTCTTCAAATTGAATACATTTTTTATTGCAGTTAATCTACAGCTAGTTTCCACATGAACCACTGCAAACTTAAGTGTGATCATATGTACTTGTGGCACCAACTGAAAACTGTTTTATTCCACAATGAATAATAACTCATTATTAATGATTAACTGACTACACTTAGTGAACTTGAACGGAGGTATAGCATCTCTGACAGTTTGGTTTGTAACACTTAAGTAATGTACATGTAAAAATATTAAAATGTAAAAATATTTCAAAGAAGTCATTCGTGTCCTGTACATTTCTTCTCGTTCAACACTGTACTCTTCTGTACACTGTACACATCCCTTTAATTCGCACTGAAGAACATCTGTTTTTGTACCCAGGTAGTAGCACTTTTTTGTACCCAGGAGGCACTTTTTACACAGAGAATTGTGAGGGTCTGGAACCAACTCCCCAGTAATGTTGTTGAAGCTGACACCCTGGGATCCTTCAAGAAGCTGCTTGATGAGATTCTGGGATCAATAAGCTACTAACAACCAAACGAGCAAGATGGGCTGAATGGCCTCCTCTCGTTTGTAAACTTTCTTATGTTCTTATGAATATACCAGCATGTTTTAAAATGCTTTTTTTATCTCAACTCCTTTAAGAAATAACACAGAACTCTAATACTTGAGTGAATAGGGATGTTTTATGAAATATTCCAGTCTACTAGTGTTGCTAATTCTGCCAAAATAATCAATCAACTCATGGCACATCCTTTGTCAACTGATGGCTTACTGGTTTGAAAGCAGAAGGTGCTAATACGATCAAACAGTTTTAGAAGGAAATTTTCAGTGAAATGATGAAACACATGTACATTTTACATTGTCGGTAAAACAATGCTTCTTATGTTTTATAAATGAAACCAATCTCTCTGTGTTATATAAAAAAAATGTATTTGATATAAAAATATATATAAAAATTATAAAAACTTTACTTTCAGCTTTCTTGTAGTCCTTCCTTGTTAAGCTGAGAGCAGCTTCTGTTGTTGTTTCTGATAGGTTTTGAGGATTTTGACATATTCCAGGTTAAGACTGTAGTGTGCTTCTCAGGCTCTTGGCAGGTCTCTTCTGTGTTTTTCTTTCCCCTAAAAACAAAACGTTTTTGAGAGCTGTTTCTTCCAGCTGGACCTTTTTTCAAAGGTGTCTGTGGGCCACATTTGACATGTTTAGTTCTCCAGTCTAATTACAAGAGTATGTTACATGTACATGATTTTTTAACTGAAATTACTGTTGTATCCTGACGGCTGTGATGGTAAATGGAGAAGGCAGATCTACTAATGTAAAAAAAGCAGGGAGGACAACAAGTTTAGGAAGTATAACAAGTAGGGATGTGCTTTTGATACATTTTTATGAACGTTTAAATGCTATGCATGTGTGAACGTTTAAACCATATCTACATACACACACTCTTTATATTACATTCTGATGTATACTGACAGCCCTGGTTAGTATTTTCTAAGCAAAGAAACCCTAAATAAGCAAATAACATTTTAACATTGTAAAGACTTAACTACAAAATAAATAAATAAATAAATAAACACGTACACACTAAAGTATATATTGAAATTAGGTCTGTCACTGGATTCAAATTCTTGATTGGTTAATTTATGGGCATTAGTTGATTAACCAGTAGATTCATTCGTGCACGTTTTTAATAAAGGTAACAATCTTTTAACACCTGTCCTGCATGTAGTACTACAAAATGAATAGAATCTAAAATTTAAAAAAAGATTCCTTAAGGATAGAAAGAAGACAAGTGTATTGTCTACAGAACTGGCAGAAGGTACAGGTGTCGTTGTCCATCCATCAACAGTCCAAAGCACCTCTGACCATTGTTCCATAGTCCAATTTCTGTGTTCTTGTGCATAGTTTAGCTTTTTAGTCTTGTTCCCCTTTCTTAACAGAGGTATTCTTAGTGCAACACATCCTTTAAGTCCTGATTTCAAGAGTGACATTCGTACTGTTGATTTGATGGACAACGACACCTGTGCCTTCTACCAGTTCTGTTGTCAATTCAGTGCTTGTCTTCTTTCTATTCCTTAAGGATATCATCTTCAAGTATTGCTCATCCTTGTTAGACAGCTTTTTGGGTCTTCCAGTCCTGGGTTTGTCAATTACTGATGATGTTTCTCTGTACTTGTTGATTATGCTTCGGATACCACGAGTGATGCGAGCTATTTCGAAAATCGAGTAATGCGAGCTATTTCACACAATGTTTTTCCTTCTTTATGCAAGTCAAGGTTGTTATAATGGTAGAAAACACTAGTGGAGGCTTTGAGTAAATTGTTGATGCTCATAATGCATCAGAATTGAAAAATGTAACATGTTTAAAACTTTTGGACATCAGTGGGTTTTTTTTAAACAAACAATTTGCATAAAAGTGTACTGGTAAATTAAAGCCTAGACATACTTTATTTACATGTATGCATTCTCTGAATTAATATTGAAAAAAAAAAAAAACTTCCTTTTAAAATCGTGTTATACATCTTCATATGGGTGTAAGGGCTAAATAAATGTCAGTCGCCACCTGGAGCGTTCTGTTTATTATGAATGTTTGCTTTTTACTGCCATCAGTAACTCCATCCACAATAATTCTCAATGTTTTCATTTCAAATGGTGAAGCATTGAACGTGTTTTTGTAGTACGGCAATTTTTTTTGGCATAATTACTTACATACAACGGTTTTCTCATCTGGTTCCTCAAAATAATTCCAAACGTGGCTTTGCTTCGTTCCTTTGTTTAGAGATGGCATTTTATTAAAAGCATATAACAAACTTCAGAAAAAAACGCTTGTCATTAACTTTATTACACCGTGGAGTTGATACCATACCACGCCCACTACAGCATAAACACTGAGTGCACCAATGAAGCGCCGGATCGACCGAGAATAAAACACGCCCCAGTGTCAATCTTTCTGTTGCACCAATTAGAAAAGCTATATAGATGCAATTGCCAAACCCCTTCCTTTTTTATAATATCTGCCCTTTAGCTCGACACGACAGAGTGACTGTATATGATAATACTGGTAAATTACTAAAATGAATACATTAAAAAATATGCGTTTGGTGAAATTTGTCACGACTGATTATACGTCTAGCATATTATTCAACATTTAACCACTTCTGTGGAGTTTAAACGTTTAAAATTCCCATCCCTAATAACAAGAATGTTTTCATTAGAGGAAAATGCAATGTAAGGTCATCAATGGAGTAGGTATACCAGTTGTAGTGTAGGGTTGTTAGGATCTGCCACGGTTTAGATTTATAAATAATCTGTGACTCCCCAGTCTCCACATTCGAATGGTTAAAGAAAATTGATGTTTTCTGTAACAGTGCATTGCCTTAATATAATACATGTGTTTATAGTGGCTCCCAGTAACAGCACCTGAAATGCTTTGATTTATATCCAAATATTAAGTTTCAGTTCACTTACCCCTCTTGAACGTATCTTTTTCTGTTGCTACTAGTCATCCTTTCTGGTTTGTTGCACTCCACTGAGCCTTTCATATTAATTTGGTGTGATCCTAAAGAAAAATTGAACACATCAGTTTTTCAAAAACAAACTGCCTACCATACCATCAATAAAATGCACTGCAATAAAGGTCTACAGTCTTTTACGCACCATGCTGTGAACCTGAACAGTTATTTGGAAAACTGTTCCAACTTAAAAAATATCAGGTAACTTCTACATACAGTATATACTATACATACAGCTTTGTACCTGTTTGGGAATCTGATGTTTCCGGTTTCAGTGGGTAACTTTTAATCAGTTCCGCCAGCTGGTTATCAGAAACTTCTTCCCATGGAGTTTTCCCTTCATCATTCTTCAGTAAAGGGTCAGCTCCATTTTGCAGGAGCAAATTCACCATCTACAGTCCAATCATAATAATACAGTTAGATTTGTATTATCTAGCAGCAACTTACTGTTTAGTATGGCAGATAAATTAATAATATTATAATAATACATATATAAGGAAGTTATTATATCAAGAATGATATGGTTTGATGAGGTGGGGATGTACAGTATGATTTCTCATAGTTATTTTTGTACATAAAGCTTTTTGGGGAATTGGAAGGGTAGGATAGTTATGCTGTGAATAATATCTTGCTTGACTATGAAACCTGAAAATTGTTCATTTTATAAATCATTGTATGGCAAATAGAATTTCTTTGCCATTCACATTCATTCCGATTCCAAATCATGTTAACCTGTACTAACATAACATTGTGGATAAACAAATGTTAAAAAGGACCATAGGCTGCCTCTATTAAAAATAAACTGTCCTATCTTGTATTCTGACTGTTTGATACACCCTTGTCTGAGTTATATTTTAGCACAGACTTTAGTGTGTCAAACATGATCTGAGAGAACATTCATTAAGAGTGATGGGCACACAATGTGCAAATGTGGTTTTAGTTACCACAGTGGTGTATTGGGTAAAGTTGCTTCGGATTAACATCAAAGGCAATGATACTGCCAGTATAAAAAGTTTACCCAATACCCCCACCATGGCGATTTGAAATAACCACATTAAATCCAATCTATATACAGTAATTGAATTTCTTAAAGAAAACTACCAAATGGTGTCCCTGTTTGGCTGCATGGTGCAAGGGTGTAATTCCACCTCTCCCTTTGCAGTTCACCTCAGCACCAGCTTTCAGCAGTTCCAGCGCTACAGTATAAGAGCCAGCTGAACTGGCTTCATGCAATGCTGTCCACCCTGAAAAAAGAGGGGTTCATTTTTATTTTGTAATTCCATTTTTTCTGTAATATTGCTAATCTTACACCATTACATTTACATGTTTTAAAAAAATTGCTCAAATATAGTACCCTTCAACTAATATATACAGAAACTTATCAAAGATACACCTTATTATTATTATATGTATTTGACAAGTTTCTGTATAATAATAATAATAATAATAATAATAATAATAATAATAATAATAATAATAATAATAATAAAAGTCTTATAATAATCTATTGAGTTAAGTATGATGCAATCAAAAACGCTGATGTACATTTAAAAAAATAACATCACAACTTAATGCTGAAAGACCTGATATTTAGATTTATCTAAAGAAACACATGAACAAAGACATTACCAAACGTTACCAAAGACATTGCTTAGTATTTTTCCTTTCTCAGAAAGGTGGTAAGGAGATTTGGTTAATTAAGTTAAATCTGATATCCCAGAAACTCTAGCTGACATACTGCTTTGTCTTTAAACTCAAACAAGTGCTATACTACTTAGTGGTAAATACATATAATTGATTTTCAACTGAATCTGTGTATAGATCTGAAATATTTTCAAGTCCATCAAGCAGAGATGAGTTTTTCATAAGTATCGCGATATAATTGCATCGTGGCTTGGTGTATCGTCTCACCCCTAGTGTTCAGTGCAGTTTCGTTGATAAACTTAAATAATGCTATTAACTATACGCGTTACAAAAATGTAATTATTTAAATTGATTATCCAGTGTCACATACACATATAGTTAATTAAACAGTTAAATAGGCTGAAGATGATCGACAATAAATAAAAAAAAGCAAAATACGTTTCAGCTCTGGATCGTATGAAACAGTTTCCAGAAGGAACCTTACATGCAGATGGTGGTAAATTGTTTTAAATCTTGTAATGTGACTCTGGATGTGTTCAGACGTTCATTCAGTACTGTAGTCTACAGGTACGATCAGTCACCACCTCGGTTTACACAACCGGCTGCCTATTTTTTTAGTGCTATTCGCATTTTTTACCCAAATCAGGTGCCTTTTCTGTGTTTTGACCCTGAGCTAATTAAAGCAATGCCTGGATGGCAGAAAGACCATGACAACAAACATGCTGCTTACCTGACCTTTGTCAAAGAATGCCACATGACTGACTTATCTAATTTCCGTCCCATCTCCAATCTCCCTTTTCTCTCCAAAACTCTCAAAAGGGCTATAGGCAGTTAGCTGATGAAACATCTCACGGATAACAATCTGCTTGAATCTCTACAGTCTGGCTTCCGGCCGCATCACAGTACTGTAACTGCTCTGCTCCGGATTGTGAATTATCTCCTGCTTAATGCTGATGCTGGTGCTCCCTCTGTGCTTGTCCTCTTTGACCTAACAGCTGCTTTTGACACCATAGATCATGGCACTCTTCTTGACCGCCTTCAGAAGTATGCTTGGATCTCTGGAACCTGTCTCTCCTGGATGTCCTCTTACCCATCCGGACGCATGCAGTCTGTTTTCTATGTTGGATGCAGTGGTGTCACAAACCTAGTCACTTGTGGTATCCCCCAAGGATCTGTTCTTGGGCCCTTCTCTTCAATATCTACATGCTTCCCCTCGGCTTGCATTCAAGACATCGAGGCCTGGATGTCGGCCAATTTTCTTCAGCTGAACACTAGCAAATCCTTACTCCTTCTAGTAGGATCTAAAACTCAACTTAAGAATCTCAATATAGCTGCACTGAACCTGGGAAACTGTCTGCTGCTGCCTTCCCTGACAGTACAAAGCCTTGGTGTACTTCTTGACAGCAATCTCTCCTTTGATGCTAATCTGCTATTAGCTGCTGTGTTGTTGCTACTATTTCATGTATTATGCTACTATATCATGTATTATGCATTTTTTCACTGTATTTAATGTATTATGCATTGTTTGTTTTTTTTACTGTATTTCATGTATTATGCATTTCTCTGTATTTAAAGTATTATGGATTTTCTTGTTGTTACTGTGTAAAGCACTTTGTGATGGTGGTCCACTATGAAAGGCACAATATAAAATAAAGATTGATTGATAAAAGTAACTGAGTTTTGTTTCTGATCGGCTTCCAAATCTCTACAAGTTGGCAAAACGCTGTCTTACAAATCCAACCAATTCCGTGGATGCAGAGCGTGCAATCTCAATGTATGGACAGGTATTCCCAACACAGAGACTGCAGGTGGATGCTGCATGCTGGCGTTTAACAAATAAGACTGTTTTAGTAAGGTAATCATAAATGTGCAACTCTAAGCTTTTTGTACTACTCTGCACATATTCTACTTTGTTATATATAGTGTATGAACACATGCAGGAAACATCCCCGGAATCTGCTATTTATGCCGTGACCGACCTGCAGAAAATGTTTAATTTCTCTGCGATTTAAGCAGACCACTACCTATAATAGACAGACATTTTGATTTTGATGGGCTTTGCAGCAATTGAGAAGGGCACTCACAGCAATTGCTCCATGGCCGCCGCTAATTTTGAGCCCTGTAGATCTATAGGTATAATGAAAAATTGAATCACCATATGTACATGTAAAAATGTAAGAGTAACATACATACTGTACGTAAAAATGTACGTAAAAATGTGACTTATGCACAGGAGGACTGGTTCTTCCATAGGTCCTCAGATTCTGATGCTCTCATCAGCGTGCTAACCAATGTCCCAACCAAGTTCTATCACCACTGTATCCCCATCATCGGGGATATGCATCCCCAGCTGCAGATTCTAAGTGAATGAATTACTAAAACAATTTTCACTTACTTGTAGCAGATTTCTGATCCACTTCCTTGCCTGTCTGACTGTGGTTTCTGCTACTGACGCTTGATATTTCTGATGAGTGCTCCTGAACAACAAAGGTAGGCTTCACATCATGGCCAGTGTTACTGTCCTGAAGTACAGAGCTAAATGTTGGAGCTGATGAAATTTTACTTGAAGTCTTCTCTTCTGCTAGACCACTCCTCTCGCTGTGTATGAAAGTAGGTATATTAACCGAAGAACCAGATTCACATGTACAGTATTGTGTCTGTTTTAAGTTGCTTCACTCCATTCTGGCATCAGATTTTCTATTTTGTGGCTTTTCTCTTTCATTAAGATGTTTATATAAGTGTCATAAATGTCTGAATGTGCAAAATCTGTTTTGTGTTTCTTTGCTTTTTACATAAAGCATTATCTCCCCAAATTAAACTAAATATCTTGGTATACCTCACTAGACAATAAACCCCTAAAAATAGGCAAAATATTTTAATAAGTATTAATAAATATCTGATTCTGCTCCTCTAAAATAATCTTAATAACCCTCAACTAACCTCTTTTCCAGTTCTGGTAGTTTACTATATGCAATCTGCTGCAATCTGTATTGTTTTGCTCTGCCCTCTCCTATGCAAGACAAATCTTGATGGGACAAGGTGATACCTGTGCATGACATATCCTTTGAAGTATCTGAATTATCATTAGACTGTCCTTCAGTAGAATAATTCTTGAAAGATTCTGAGACCTGTGGTTCAATTTCATTATGAAAAACAGACAACAAATCACGACAAACATAAAACACTGAAAAACTAAATCACTATTGCACATCGTATCTGTTCCTTATCTGAATTTAAATGATCATAAGAAAATGAGTTTAAAATCATACAAGAGTATGAATCAAAATTATTTCAATTGTATCTGTTTTAACAGACATTAAAATGACAAAGACTAATAATACTATATTGAGATAACTTTGCAATAGATGCTGAATGTATATTTTCAAAGAAGGACAAATGAATGGAAATGAGGAATGGCGATAAACTCAATATTTTGGTATCCTTCACTAGACAATTGACAATATGGGTGGGATAGTTCTGTATTTTACCCCAAAAATGTATTCAATGAGACACCTGTCTTAAGAGACTAACTTACAATAGAGATCAATCAAATGTACCTGTAGTGAACCTAATGCATCTTCCTGTGTTTCAGATTCCATTGGATGTCCTGAGTGCATATGAATTTGCTCAGTGTGCATTCAGAATGGAAATGCACTTCCATTATTTGGGTACGCTCATCATTAACAGCCATGTGACTGATGTTGGATGTGGAAAGGGCATCCTGCTTTTCAATTTTCATGCTAAGGTTCCCTTGCCATACCAGCTCCTCCTCTGCAGTGCTGGACAGCACTGCACTGCACTCTCCTTCATTCTGCAGGTTCATGTTTGGATCCAGTGGAGACCGTGAGGGTATGCTGTTCAATTGTGTTAGCAGTTTGTTGTGCAGCGTGTTTTCTTGGCTGTCTGATTCTCCCTCTGCTGACAAAGTATTCTGGGATTTCAATAGGCATTTGAATGAGGACATGTGTAGTGGGGTTCCAGTCACTGAATCATTACTGAGGGGTTTTAGTAAGTCTAAAACTTTTGTTGAATTATCCTTTTCTGTGCATGTTTCACTGGTGCTCAACAAGTCAAATTTAGCTCTGCAGGTTTTAGGCATGATTGCTGGTAACAAATGTACTGGGGTAACCTGTGTTTCTGTCAAAGTCAAATATTCTTCTGACTTTTCTTCAGTAGGAGTCCCTTCCCTTTTGCTGTGAAGGAATTTTCAGATAAAACAGCACTTGTGGTAAGGCACATCTGTAGGGAATCATTTCTACAACCACAGAGTTCCTGTATGTAAAAAAATAAATACAATGGTAAATATCAATGTGTGCATTCAGTATGACTTACATGCTCACAGACATTACCTATGGTATAATGACTGTATAATACTGTATTTCCTTTTATTTTTTAAATGAGATAGTTCTCAAGACCCACCATCTCTTCATTTGTTGTTTGTGTAGTAAAGTTAATTCTTTTCTCCGTGACACAGAACTCTGTATTTTCTGTAAAAAAAAAAAAAAGATACTTTCAGAACAATATTTTATAAATGTGTTTGTTAGCTTGGTTGTTGTTATGAAAACCTTGGTTTCCCTGCTTTCCACTGACTTATTTCCAAATTCTCAAGACTATTTTACCTGTGAATAATTAAAGCTCACCAGCATGTATATGGTTCAAATGTGGCTCTGGTCTGAAGGGCTATTCTTACATCTGAAATGGAATAATGCAAAGGGTACCTCTACAGTAGGTCGTTCCTCTCTGTATCACTTGAGAAACTCCTGAACTATATTAATTGTGTGTGTTATCATTCACTATGTTTGCTGGAACAATGAAAATGTATACATTTACTATAATATAAATTAGACTTTAAATTAAAGAATAGTGATCCTGAAAGCTTTTCTCCTGAGGTCTGATCAACACAAATAGCTTGTTTAATTGTCAAAGCAAATTTGTATCTAGTTCAAAACAACAGTTACCAAGAAATTATCTTCACTAGTGTAATCACAAGACACAAAGTAAGCCACCACAAGCTAGTTCTGAGAATACTGTTTGCAGTAAAGAGTGTTTCTACCCCAATTCAGCGTGAGGTTCTGAAGATATGTGACATGAATATAGATGGACAGACAAGCAGATGGACCATGACCAACATGAATGTTGAACTTCTGTTCCAAATACATTCTAATACTTCACAATTGAATAACTGGCTTTACAGATATAGCTCAAAAAATTGTGAGACCCCATATTTATTTTTCAAGTCTATGTTATTAACTTAATAAAGTTTGATATTTGTTTGTGACTCCATTTTTTAGAACAGAAAGAATAATGTAAATTAGCCTGTTTCCAGTAGAGGGTCGTAAAGTGCAGGTGGTGCAGGACGCCAGTGTTCAAAATTTGATAACAAACAGTCCAATGTAAACTCATGTTTTTATTATGTACTTGCCGATGGTACCGCTTTGTATTTTAAATGTATTTTATGTGTTTATTTACCATGTTAAAACCTCATTTGATCTGAATACAAATTTCCACAAGGGCAGAATGAAGGAGTGACTCCCAAGTGCCAAAAGCTTTTACATTACTGTAAATACATTTGACAGTTCGGTGACTTTTCAAAGTGTCACCACAAGATGGCAGTGTTCACTGGGGAAAAAACGACCTTCTCTTTTTTCTTTTTCCCTCTCAATTGTTTACCTGTCTTATTACTATAATGCTTTTTTAACACAATACAATGCAGTTATACTGCAGAAGTTATTTTTCAGTTCTGGTGAGGGAAAAAAATCTTAGCTACTGTATGTTGTGTGTGTTCTGAAATAAGCTTCCTCTTATTCAAACCTAATTGCCACAGTGTCACTCTGTGATCCAAATAGGTATGCTTGCTCTCTACTCTCAGAAGTGTAAGGTGATTAATTACATATTCATATTATGTTATAGCTAAGAATCAAAAAAGAAAATAAAGAGATTGCCTTTTTTCCAAATTGAGGATTTTTTCACATCTCTAACAAGCGCAGTGCCTTGTTTATATTGTATGTGATATCTAACATTATGCATTATTCTTTAAACAAAACAAAACAAAAAAGATAAACCAAGGTAGAGTTCTGGACTCCACTTCAGGAGAGTTTTCCCCATAGTAAGTCGTGCTGGACCTTCAGAATTGTTGAGTCGGTGAAATAACGAGACAGTTTCTGCAATCAAGCTGAGTTTATTCACCAGAATGAAGGCTATACATAGCTCTTTTCTAGTTGCTGTCTTCTGAGTACTTATCATAGCGAGTATACATACAGGGATAAGTAAAGTATAACTAGCAACATAGTTGAAGGTTTCAAACAGACTTAGTAAGCTGTAGTAAAGTAAAATAACAAGAGTGCATGTACTGCGTTACTAGTTATCCGCCATATTCCATTCTCTTTCACAATGTTTTGACTACTGAGACGCTACAAGAGGAGGAACACCCTAGGGGAGTGGCTAAGCCTGATATCAATACATTTCAGTGCAAGGTATAGCAGTTCATTACACAAGGCATCTGTCTAACTCTTGACCATGTGTGAGCAGGAATTAGCTAGCCTGAAGACATGGGTACCACACATACCACTGATGAAGGCATTAGCCAGTGTTTGTCTTACTGAGTTAATCTACTTACCATTGTACATAGCAGTGTAATCCATAAGACTATTGTTGACATTTGATGCTGTAGCTGCACACGTTATGCCAAACCTAACAAACAAACAAAAAAAAAAACTACTTTCAGCTAGATGTAATTTATATTTAGTAAATTAATAAATTGGAATACAAAGTTTCATCCAAATCGTATCCAATTTGTTTTAAAGTATTGGATTTGTTCATTATTATCATTATTAGTCATTTAGCAGGGTTCTGGGGAACAGGCATAACAAGTATTTGCATTATTCCACAAACTCAACATGAAATGAAATAGGGATTCTTTAATGAATACACATGTATTTTTAATGCTCCTGGCTGTTATTTAGTAACATTTTATTTTATCTACCTTGAAACATCTGCATTCAAAACTGATGAGCCCTGTTTAAAGGTTTAACAGAAATCACCTTAATAAAGACGGTGAACCTTCATCACCCATCATCACCGCATTCACATTGATCTGCACATAAACAAAAACATGTGTCTAGTCTGGCAACAAGCTTGCAAATATGAAAAGACTGACATTTAAATACTGAAGTTTGCCATAATATAAAGAATGTACCTTTTGTGTGATACTTTGATCTTTCTGTTTATCCTCCAGACTCAGCTTTGACAACATCTGCATCTCAGGGGAAAAATCTAAAAACATATAAAAAATAATTTACAAAAACATAAGCTAACCCAATGCGTAAACAAAAATAGGCTTCAATTTGTTTGTTTTATTATCATCAGTGTCTTAAAATATCATTTCAGATTCACTATACACAACTGGTCCTTGTAACTTAAGTCACATTTAAGACCAATTACAATGTAGACCTACTTCCTTGAATCCCATTCTGAATGGAAGGGAATCTCTTGTTTGAGTGGGAGGAATCTGCAGGATCTTTCATCACACACAACAACCTGAGCAGAAACAGACCAACATGGAGATTTGATCACAATCTGTATTGCAATGCCGTAAAAACAAAACAAAAAAAACCGCTATAGTTTAAAGGAATTAACGGTAAAATAAACAAATTAAGAACCAAAACGTTTTCAGTGCAATGATAGGATTTAAGTAATCATGTAAATCAACAAATGTCAAGAAAACGAATTATAAAGCATTGATTAAGAAGGCTTTAATGCAGATGATTGATAGTGCCATCATTTGTTTATACATTTTTATAGTCAACAAGTAATTTAATGCGATTTGTAAAACAAAATGTTTACCTTAACATAGGGTTAGGACCATTTAGGGCAATTTATTTTATTTTTCAACACTCGATATTGTTGGGGGGAACTATTACGTATGAAAGTAGGTATATTAACGGACGAACCCGATTCACATGTACAGTACTGTGCCTGTTTTAAGTTGCTTCACTCCATTCTGGCATCAGATTTTCTATTTAGTGGCTGTTCTCTGTCAGCGGCAATCTCACTCGCCATCATCAGCTTTCAGTGTATCGGTGGCCATTAAAACAAAGCACACAGGATGTAAGCGGTGTACAGTGGGTCTCAAAAACAAGCAACGGCTCAAAGTGAACGTTCGTGTGTCCGAAATAATGTAAGAGTTTGACATTGTCCCTTGTTTCTGTACCAGGGAAAGAGCGGGGCTCGTCTGTTCTCACTTAATGTAGACCGCTGTTCTAGCTAAGCTGATCGACCATTTGTGTGATAGATTCTAAAATTCTGCTCTTCATCGCCAACGTTTTTTTTGGTGCATAAACTTAAGAACACTACGTTGGTTTCAAGGGCTCTGGTAGCACTAATACCGGGGCTACCTAGGTAACATTAGGTAGTGTGTACAAGATTAGCGCATTTATTCAGAAAGGAAAAACACACTATATAAAAGTTACCAAACCACAGATAATCAACTCAAAATATTTAATTTCCGACCAACACGCGTTTCTGTACTAGTTTCAATTCTGTAAAACACGTCCTACCATGGTATAATTGTTGTTCTTTTTTATTGTATGTATTTGTAGTAGTAAACTGAACTCTTGCCTGTTCATATAGAGTTCTTCGTCCACATCGCTCTCTGAGTCGGCCACCAGTGAGTCGCAGTCAGACAGGTCAACCTCGCCACCATCGACTATCATCTCCATCTCTCTCTCTCTCTCTCTCTCTCTCTCTCTCTCTCTCTCTCTCTCTCTCTCTCTCTCTCTCTCTCAGAACTTCAATCCTTGAGAAACACTGTTAAACTGAACCCTACAGCAGCCAAAGCCGCGTTTTGTTTTCTTGCGTTTTCTTTGTTTCGGTTTACTTAGTTTAACTACACCAATTTCCAAAATAAAACTTTAGTTTATTTTAGTCATCGATTTCTCTCGCGAATAACGTTTCACGACGCAACAGGAGTGCGTTCAACGAACAGAGCGCGCCAGGGCGTGACGTGCCTTGTCCTATTCAACGATGCGCTCGCAGCCCGCGAGCGCTTTAACCGCAGCGAGTCAAGCTTTGAGCTGCCTGCCTCGCTGGAGGTTCAAAATGACCGACTTGTATTATCAGTGCTGTGGCTGTAAATTGTGCCGACTTGTATTATCAGTGCTGTGGCTGTAAATTGTGCCGACTTGTATTATCAGTGCTGTGGCTGTAAATTGTGTTTTTTTTTTTTTTTTCAAATATGGGTTTGTATGACCAACACATCTGTGATAAGAAGTGATTGTAGAAGTTTTACACCTGTGGTGGGCAAAAAACATGCTTTTTTGTGTTTGTTTGATAACCAAATCAATACCCTTTTCATATATAATCATCAACACAGGCAATAAAACCGCTTCTGGTGTACAAAGGTCAAGGTTGACGCGAACCCAGGACCTCTCGCACTAAGCATACCGCCGATACCGCAGTACAAAAGAGCCGGCTCCTTTGCAAGGAGCCTATATCTGTCTCTTGAGCCCTGCTGCTGCCTACCCCCCCGTGCACGCTACAATATATATCTTGGCTGAGCAGAAAAATAAAAATACATTTTTAGAGATCATCTTAACATTAACAATGTTTCAGTTATGCACTATAAAAAGTGTAATATGTACAAAACTAAAGCAATAAATGCGCGGGGAAGTTGGGTTGATAAAACGTGTTAATAGAGGTAAATGTGTTATTATTATTATTGTTATTATTATTATTATTTAGCATTGTATAATCGTGAAATATACAGCATTGCATTGCATATTTCAGAAAACCTTTTTCATCTAAAAAAAAGAAATGTAGCAACATTATATATATATATATATATATATATATATATATATATATATATATATATATATATATATATATATATATATATATATATAAATACAAAAGACGTAATTAATTTCTTTTTGTATCTATACATCCTTAATCGACCAATAGTTCCACTCCGCTTGCCTCAGTCTCCTCTCAAATTGGTTCATACAGCAGTGGTAAGATCACGCGTCTGCTTTTTAGAGCCGCCCCCCCATTCTCAGTCCTGGTAACTGGTAGTGACGTAAACGACTGAGGGGATCGTGTGCTCGGATTGGTTGAGCCGTCAGACGATGAAACCCTCGCCATTTTTACACCGACTACAAACTGGCGTTCCGAGGTCAGCAGCACAGCCCTGGAGGTGAGCATGAGCAGCGGTGTGCTTGAGGGTCATTTAATATATCTTTTCTATTTTAATTACGTAGCTGTCTCCGTATTAATTGTGTAATTAACAAAACAGCGCGATATTAGTCAGGTTTAATTTAACCTTTTTGACAGGAGACAGGCATTGAGCAAGACACATTCTGGGGTCCTATTCAGCTGGTTGTCTACGACAAGACGACTATCAATTCTATAAAACAGGTAGGAAGAGATTTTGCTTATACTTTTTCTTAAGTATTTGATAAATATTGTGTGTACTACACATTTTTTTTTCAAAACATTATGCCTGCTGTCCTTTTGATTTGAAGTCACTACGGTGGTACTCTGCGGTTGATGCGGCGTAGTCGAGTACGTTGTGGGAAGTTCGCACTGTTTCTGGCAAAATAACTGGTTCATGTTAATAAAAAAAATAAATTAAAAAAAATGTACATCTACCGTTGTTAGACTTGAAATGTGTAGACGCCGGACAAGGCTTCATCTGTAGATTAGTGTAAATACTATTAATTTAGCTGTAAGCAGGAGGTGGTTTTGCATTTCTATTTTGAATCATTAGTATTTGATATGATACCTTAATAAAAGAATATGCTGTGGTGTCCAGCCCAAATCAGCTGTTTGTTTTGAAGACGTGTATTCAGAATGTTTTGTGTAAAGGCTGGTTTGGACCATGAAAGTGTGACTGCAAGGGAACCTTCTGTCTGAGGAGGCAGCAGCCTCCTACCGGAACAGCTGCTTGAATGTCTAGATGTGCTGCCTGGTTAGATAATATAGGCACCGTGCAGTATTATGGACTAGTGTTGTGGTCCAGTCAAAAGCTGTATTTATAGGGCCCGTTGAATGTCCTTGTGGGTGAGCAGGTAGTGGCACTGTACTAAAATAGATTGAAACAGATGTAGGAAGGTGCCAGAAAAGCATCTATACAATGCACCAGACAGAAGTTATTTTGCAGTTAAAGGTGCTTTAAAGCCAACTGGGCAGAAAGACTTTCCTATTGATGACAATAGACATACCGAATAGAAGAAAAGTGTTGTAAACGGTTTTCAAGTCACAAAATCCCATACACAGATACTAATGATTTAAACATGCCACCCAAAGCGCTGCAGTATTTTTTTGGGTTGGTGAGATGGGCGGGTCTGCCTTGACGTTCACTGCTGACGTCAGTTCTGACTATTGGGGAGGCATGGCACAGCAGAACAGAATTGTTCCGTTGATGAAAGCTAGACCAAAAGCTTGTGGACTGCTGGATGTGCGTTTTCAACTGATTTGGTTTATTGTGTGCTCTAGTTTGCCACTTCAATCACATATTTGTTAAGTGCTTGCTACAAGTACTCCTAATTTTAGTGCCAGCTGTCATTATAAACCTTGTTGAGATCTGAAAATGTTAAATGATCTAGTTCCCAGCAACCTGGAGACCCAGGCTTCTGAGCAATCTGCTCTAAACGGATCCCAGTTATCAACCAATATACAGCAATCCGTCGTATATACGACTGTGGTGGCACCAGAGTAAGGACGGGTATGCAAAAAAAGTCGGAACGAATCCAGTTTAAAAAAACATGCAAGACAGCTCTAAAAATTACAAGATTAACACAATTGTTTTGAAATCCAGTTTTTATTAGGGAGCTCACCTTAATCTCTTGTTTAGAAAGATACAGGGTATAATGATTGTGACAGAGTAGCCGTCTGCCGTGTGAGTGCGTCCATTCACTGCAGAGTGACGAGCAGAAGATCGAGACAGAGGTTAAGCCGATACCAACCCCCCCCCCCCGCAGGCGGACTGGATTTATTTACATATCAACACACTTAACAGCTCGCATGACACTACCAGCAATGATTGTGCACGGAGCACATACAACACAGTGTTCGAAAACTTTGGTAGGATCTACAATATCTGAACTAATTTTCTCTGTTCAATAATCTGAAGAGGTTGACCATAGCAGATATGTGACTGGTGGGTACGCGACGGATTACTGTAGTTCTGTATGCCAGGAGTTGATTATTAGCTGGTAACCTTGGATAGATCCCTATTTAACTAAGCCTAGAGTTTGATTGCAGGTATGTTATTTAGTAGCACATTTCTAAATGGACCTCTTATCTATCCTATTTGGATTAGGGTTATGCTTGTGACGGTAATGGAGCACTAATCAATTTGTATATTTCCCATGGGAATGATGTAGTGGTGATTGTGGAGGTTTAGTTTCCTGGATGTCCCCTCTTCAATGATGCTGCTTGCATGTTCTGATTTAGTTTAGGTGATTTGTTCTGTAGAGTTGAAGAACTAGGTGCAGCACATATTTGTCTTATTTGAGAATTAGATGCAAAGGGGTTTAACTGCTGATGCAAGGCTATTAAATTGTTTTCGTTTCTTGCAGCATAAATACAAGGAGACCGGCACCATGCTGACAGGGCTGTTCCGTTTGCACGGGCTGTTTGTAGCCTCCCATCCCTGGGAGGTTATAGTGGGGACAGTGACGCTGACCATCTGTATGATGTCAATGAACATGTTTACTGGGAATGATCAGATCTGCGGCTGGAATTACGAGTGTCCGAAGTTTGAAGAGGTGAGAACCAGAGTTCAGTCCCTATTGGAGTATGTGTGGTAGAATGCTGAACGTACAAACTGGCATGAAAGCGTTGTGTATGGGCAGGTAGAGGATCAAGCATATTGGAAGGAATTGTATCAGTACTGTAAGGAATTAGATAGCACATAAACATTTGCTCTATTTGCTTTCTTCAGTATGACCCACTGATCAAGGCAAGTTTGTATGTTTATTTTGTATCTACCGGTAGGAGAACAATAACCAGAGAATGTATATAGCAGTTATTCAAACCAAGTTGAGACGCTCCGCTTTGGGGTAGAATTTTACCTCCTTAAATTTGGTTGTTGAAAGAGGATCTAGGAAGTGAGAAGTAAGAGTCGGCCCTGTTCTATGAGAATACTGCAACTTTTCTAAAGTGCTTGTAGCTCACAGTACAATATATGTTTTTGTTTTTGTAACAGTGCACTTTAACAATCTTAACATTTGTCTTTTACAGGAGATTTTGAGTAGCGATATCATCATCTTGACAATCACTCGCTGCATAGCAATTGTATATATTTACTTCCAGTTCCAAAATCTGCGTCAGCTTGGGTCAAAATATATATTGGGTATGTCTTCCCTTTTTATAAGACTGTTGCACAGTATAATGCATAGAATGTGTCCATTTAACTCTTTAACCCTTACTCTGACCTGAATCGCAATGCACAGTGAATCCGTTCCTGAAATCTAGAACTTCTGTATTTTAAAAGCAGCTTCATTCATCCTCTAGGAGGGGGGCTTGTTCTGTTTAGAGTTTCTAGCAAGAGCACAAGCAATTGCTTTTCTCTTAATTTGTGCAGACTCATTTCTTTGCTCTTGCATGGTCTGAAACACAGCAGGACTGTTTGTTTGGCTCTGTCTTTTATAGCTGCAGTTAGGGTAGTAGGGAATAAGACTCTGCAATGATTGTTTTATTTGTTTTCCAGGTATTGCAGGTCTCTTCACAATTTTCTCCAGTTTTGTATTCAGCACTGTCGTTATCCACTTCCTTGATAAAGAACTGACCGCCTCAAGTAAGTGTTCATTTCTTAAATGTGTTTAGTGTGGAGAATGCTTTAAAAAAAAAAGGTTCTGTACATTAACAAAGGCAAATGAGTTTTTATGGACTTCCGTTAAGCATTTAGGCTGTATTTCCACTTAACCTCCACCACACCGTTGATTCTCTGTACAATCAAGTTTGTGCAATTGTAGTCATTGTACAATTACCATTCCGGATAACATAATGCAAATAAAGGTTAGATGACATGAAGTATTAACTGCAACGTTTGCGAGACAGACTGGTAATTGATAATTTTTTTCATAAAGCAGAAAAGTAACCCTTGTACACGTCCATGTCTTTCAGCGAAGCCTTGCCGTTCTTCCTGCTGCTGATTGACCTCTCCAAAGCATGTGCGTTAGCTAAATTCGCACTGAGTTCTAACTCGCAGGTATGATGAATTGATGTACAATCTACTTCAGTTATTATGTTATATTGTTGAGATAGTGTCTGATATTACATTATTTGTATGGTTTTCTTTACTAAAGCCCATGGAACACTATAACTAGTTGCTGAAAGATGCATTTTGTTTAATTGTTGATTTAAAACACATCAATGTGTCTGGCTATATGTGTATTAAAACTTGTTTGTTAATGCATGGTGCATTCAGTTACACTGTCTTTTATATAGTGTGGTTAATTGTGTTTTTCTTGTGGGTTGTGTTGCAGGATGAAGTGAGACACAACATTGCACGTGGCATGGCCATCCTCGGACCCACCTTCACGCTCGATGCTCTGGTTGAATGCCTTGTGATTGGAGTTGGTACCATGTCCGGTGGGTAGTGAACTAAAACAAATACAGCTTTCTCCACAGATTAGTATTAGCAGCACTAGAATACAATCTGAAGATTATTTATTAAGTTTCCTTTCTTTCTGTCTCTTGTTGTTCCAGGTGTGCGTCAGCTGGAAATCATGTGCTGCTTTGGCTGCATGTCGGTCATGGCAAATTACTTTGTCTTCATGACCTTCTTCCCTGCGTGTGTCTCCCTGGTATTGGAGGTAAGAAATGTCACAGCATCGCAGAGGTCCACCTTTCACGATAACATCTGATTTAATGCAACCAGGTACAGTGACCAAAATAAAAGGTTCAAACAAAACACACTAGGTACCTTTAGGCTGGGCAGTTAGCCTTCACTGAACTCTCCTTCCCCAAACAAAGGCGATGGCTCCTTGGACTTGATTGATCATTAATTATTCACTCAAGACCAAGGCACATTCCACATTTGGCACTAGTGGAATTCACACCATCCCTGCCAGTCGTAAATACACAAACACACCTTCAGTGCACTTGGACAAGAGACACACATATTTAAGAGCAGTAGTGCCTGTGTTAATCCTCAAGAGACACACATATTTAAGAGCAGTAGTGCCTGTGTTAATCTTCGAGACACACATATTTAAGAGCAGTAGTGCCTGTGTTAATCCTCAAGAGACACACATATTTAAGAGCAGTAGTGCCTGTGTTAATCGTCAAGAGACACACATATTTAAGAGCAGTAGTGCCTGTGTTAATCCTCAAGAGACACACATATTTAAGAGCAGTAGTGCCTGTGTTAATCCTCAAGAGACACACATATTTAAGTGCAGCAGTGCCCGTGTTAATCCTCCTCTTTCCCCTGTAGCTCTCTCGGGAGAGCCGTGAAGGTCGCCCCATCTGGCAGCTCAGCCAATTCGCACGTGTCCTGGAGGAGGAGGAAGACAATAAACCAAACCCAGTGACCCAGAGAGTGAAGATGATAATGGTGAGTTCTGAGTACGAACATTTGGGAAAAAAAACATCAATGAGGCCTCCTCGTTATTGTATTCGCAGATCAAAGGAAACTAAGTTTTTCTTTTTTCTCTTCTAGTCTTTGGGACTGGTTCTTGTTCATGCTCACAGTCGCTGGATTACCGAACCATCCTCTCAGAACAGCACAGTTGAGACCTCCAAAGTTGAACTAGGACTTGATGAAACAATGCCGAAGAGAATTGAACCTGAGATGCCACTCTGGCAGTTTTACCTGTCCAGGTAGGGTTATATACTGTGCTGCCAATTCTTTCATTATTAGTGTCCTCTCTTTCTAATCTGCATCACATTAAACTGTTTTGCTGCCTTGTTGAGGTATTGACACATCTTGATTCGTATAAGTTGTTCCAAAGTAACTCTGGACGTGCTAAATCACACAGATTAAATGGGTTGCTTAGCTGTTTCTAATGTGTGGCTTTTTTAATCTTTTTAATTTTACAGAATGATTAGCATGGACATTGAACAAGTGATCACTCTCGGACTGGCCTTGTTGCTCGCCATCAAGTACATCTTCTTTGAGCAGACCGAGATGGAGTCCACACTCTCCCTGAAAAACCCCATGTCATCACCGGCTGCTCAAAAGAGAATTGCAGACGATTGCTGCGGGAAAGACAATGGGTTGAAACACTCCCACAAGTCTGCAGCAGAGGTTACAGTTACAAAAGAGGATACAGGTTAGCTGCATTTAGTTTTACTTGCATTTGTTACTGTTTATAATCATCGGTGTAAGATATTCTTGCTATAATATTATTTTTCAATGTTTTTCAGCTGAAGTCATTAAACCTTTGCCAGTTGTTAGTGTAGTGGAGACCAAGTTTATAGCCGGTGACGACGTTTTTCCAACGCATCGTCTCTACCCTCCTCTCCTGCGCCACAGGTTCAATTACCATTGGATCCCCGTCCCACTGAGGAGTGCCTGTCTATACTTAGAAACCCAGAGGTGAGGGAGTCCATTTTTTGGATATTCTAAAATTGAAAATTGGCTATTTGTTGATACACAACGAGACTAGTTGCAATGTTACTCACAGATTGTAAGGGTCGGTTTGTATCAAGTGCTTTTATAATGGCCCCCACCCTGCGGAAAGACATCCATGGCGATATGAATATAGTAGAGGCGGCGCATCAGAGTTTTACTTATTTAGTGAACCGTTAATCTGATTGAGTTGAAAGAATGTGGGCATGTATGGATGCATCTGTGTTCCCATTCCAGTATACTATAGTGTGTTTTTTTTCTCCATTGCAGAAAGGTGCTCAATGGTTGAGTGATGCTGAGGTTATCTCCCTGGTCAATGCAAAGCACATTCCAGCGTACAAGCTGGAGAACATCATGGAGTCTCCTGAGCGGGGTGTGGCGATTAGCAGGCTGATGCTGGCATCCAAACTCCCAAACCCATCCTCATTGAAGACCTTGCCTTACAAGGACTACGATTATTCCATGGTAAGTCAGCATGCAGTTTAAATAGCCTAGCGGTAACCAAGAGAGTCTGTGAGTTGAGGGGTGTTGGGTTGAGAGAAGTTAGGAACTATTCTTTCTCTTTCAGGTCATGGGAGCGTGCTGTGAGAATGTGATCGGATACGTGCCTGTGCCAGTTGGAGTCGCAGGCCCGCTGATCTTGGACGGGAAACAGTTTCAGGTTCCCATGGCAACAACAGAGGGCTGTCTTGTGGCGAGCACAAACCGAGGGTGTAGAGCAATAGCAGTGAGTACAAGCTATTTCTTACAGGTCTTGTGTGGTTACCACCCCCCCCAAACATGTAATCCTCAATTATTGAAAAACTTGATTGACCTATTTAACCATTTCAGTGCTTAGACGGTTGTCTGATTTTTATGCTGTCCATCATTTTCACAGACTCTTTTATAGTCTAGTGTGTTGATATTGTTTAATCCCGTTGTTCATTTCAATGCCTCTCGTGTATAGCTTGGAGAAGGAGCAAGCAGCCGGATCCTGGCTGATGCAATGACTCGAGGCCCCGTGGTGAGACTGCCCACAGCGTGCCAGGCAGCAGAAGTCAAAACATGGCTGGAGAGTCCTGAAGGGTTCAAGTGCATTAAAGAGGCCTTCGACAACACCAGCAGGTATGCGAGACCAGACATTGCAATGCTCATCTAGCGAAACACATTTCGAAAGAACAAGAAGAAAATTATAATCATTTTTTCCATTTCAGGTTTGCACGCCTTCAGAAGCTTCTTATTGGTCTTGCTGGACGAAATCTGTACATCCGGTTTCAGTCCAAAACTGGAGACGCTATGGGTATGAACATGATTTCTAAGGTAGGTTCAGCCTATGCACAGATCTAACATTTGAAGGAAGAGATTAAATAGGAGCATTCTAGGGATTTATGCAGTGGGGCACATACACAAATGTGTGGTTGAAGAACTGCAATTTTTGTACTATTTTTTTTTTTTTCTCTGCTAGCAAGCAGCATATATCTATAACTGCTTCTCAATTGAATCCTAATGAAACTCGATAAGGAGCTTCTTTGGCACGTGTTGTTTAGAGTGTCAGTATTTTTGGGGTTGTCATGTTTTTACATGTGCATATGATGGACAGTGATTTACTGTTTCTGATTTTGTATAAACAGCCGTGGCGGGCCATGAGATGCATGTCACATGTTCTACAGACACCTCTAATGAGTTCTTTTTAATACCTCATTTTGACATCACATCTTTTGAAAATGGTATTTAGTTGTTTTCAGAAGCTCTACTCTTTGGCTGCAGTTTGTAAAGATGCTGTTCTCATGACAGGGCACGGAGCAGGCTCTCTCCACACTGCAGGAGAAGTTCCCTGAGCTGCACGTCCTGGCAGTCAGCGGGAACTACTGCACTGACAAGAAACCTGCAGCCATCAACTGGATTGAGGGGAGAGGGAAATCCGCTGTGAGTGAAGCCATCATTCCAGCTCAAATAGTGCGAGAGGTGAGGCTTTTACCACCGAGTATCCATGTTGTCATCAACGTGTCTTCTGTCTGTAAACCCATGATGAGTACATTTCCAAAACAACAACCACGAAACATGGTAGAATGTAGCTTACAGCCCAAGTCCAGAAGCCTAGTTAAAGCTGGTGGAATCTTAGGTTTGAGTCAAATTTACTGGCAGCTATAGGTGTAATGGAAAACTGTCATTATATATATATATATATATATATATATATATATATATAGAGCATGATATGGTGGGCATATTCTGAAGCCCTAACTGAGCATTAACCACTGACAAGTTGCTGCAGAGGTTATATTTTTCATAAATGTTTGGTTTTGCTTTTTAATAAGGTTTTGAAGACCTCCACAGAAGCCTTGGTTGATGTTAATATTAACAAGAACTTGGTTGGCTCTGCTATGGCTGGCAGTATAGGTGGCTTCAATGCACATGCAGCTAATATTGTAGCTGCTATCTACATCGCCTGTGGACAGGTAAGAACATATCCTCTGTTTGTGAATAACATCATGCATCAATCTCTCTGTTTTATAAAAAAATAAAAAACATGGAACTTTTACAGGGCAGTTCCAATTTTTTTTTACCATGCTGCCCTTAGTGAAATTAACAAACTGTGTGTGTTTGTTAGGATCCTGCCCAGAGTGTTGGCAGCTCAAACTGCATCACCCTCATGGAGGCAACAGGTCCCACAAATGAGGATCTGCACATCAGCTGTACAATGCCATCTATAGAGGTGGGGACTGTTGGGGGAGGAACCAGCTTGGCACCACAACAGGCCTGTTTGAAGGTATGGAACTGCAAAGAGAAATCGCATTACTACTAGCCTTAAAAAGTGTTTCAAATGAGCCTGATGTGAACTAAGCTCTACTGATTTAAAGCATGATGAACCTCACTATACCTACTATATTCTTAGGACCCGTATTGTGACTTATAATACAACAACGATTGTCCTTGCAGATGTTGGGGATTCAAGGAGCCAGCAAAGAGAATCCAGGTGAAAATGCCAGGCAGCTGGCGAGGTTGTGTGTGGGACTGTGCTGGCAGGAGAGCTGTCTCTAATGGCAGCATTGGCAGCAGGACACCTTGTCAAAAGTCATATGACTCACAACAGGTAAGGAAATGCCTGCACACAGTCAGTTCATAGCATTTGTGACTGAATGTATCATTTAAACTCAATAGCTATAATGTATGGTTATATATATATATATATATATATATATATATATATATATATATATATATATATATATATATATATATATATATATATATATGGATATGATTATTGAGATTTAATCATTGTGCCTGTTTTAAAGGCACACTAAACACAAAATGTAAGGTGGTGAAAAAAGATACATATATATATATATATATATATATATATATATATATATATATATATAATTAATTTATTGGTCTTCCATTTTTTTATTTGTAGGTCAAAGATGAACCTGCAAGAACTCCCAGGTACCTGCACCAAGAAAGCAGCCTGAAATGCCAAGAGACCCTATTCAGAATCTTACAAAGATTTGACCATGAAATTGAACCAGGGGTGCTGAAAAAAACTTTTAAAATGAGAACTGTATGAACAAAATGGCCATTGTTCAACTTTATTTCACATCTGCTTATTATGAGAAGGTCACATTCCTACATGCGGTTAAGGATTAAAGCTGCAGTGGCAAAACTATTAAATATATATTTGAAGGTTATTTCCTGTAGTCTAATCAGTGGCAAGGTTCTGATTTACAATTTTGTTTTGCTTACCTGAGCAACATAGGAGCCTTTTTCTAACATTCAGCTTCTGCAGACTACAAAGGAAGCATGTCTGTGATGCACACAGACTGAAGAGAAAGCTGCAAAGTGCAGGCAGCTTGGGTGCCTGAATCACTTTTAGGGAATGTACAGACTAGACTGTCTGGATTGTGATTATGTAGTGTAAACAAGGAGCATTAACTGAAAGAATGAAGTAGAGTCACAAAGGAATAATACTTCAATATAAGATGGACCATGGTCACTGCAGCTTTAAAACACAAGCTATGATGTATGTAATTTGATGTGATGGTCTGTGTGGTATTTTTGCTCAAGCAGTGTCAGTTCATTTAACACTTTTGCTATATGTTGTGAATATTATACATCTAAATGCCAACATTAATGTAAAAGTTTCCAAACTATGTGCTTGCGATCACCTGAAATGTGTTCAGGCAGCCAAGTGCGCTGGACAAACCTGTTTTAGGAACCTGTTGCTGCTATATTTCTATGCTTTTGCACTGGCTGTAATGTAATATAAGATATGCAGTTATCTTTATAAAAAAAAAAACAAGCCCTATTTTCTTGTGTTCCAGTTCATTTACAATTGAACAGTTGTAAATCTGAGGACTTTGAAAATGACTGGTCTAGTTTGCATGGGGAATGTGCAGCAGTACAATTCATTTTGTTTTTGCCAGATGTTTTGATTTGAAAATGCATCAATCAATAACGTGGTTGTAAATAAGTTTAAAAAAAAAAAATTGGTATCCTGTAAATTGGTTAGTATTTGTACATAACATTTATTTGTTGGATTTTATTTTCTACCTGTTATTTGAAAGATGTAGCTGGTTGAGGATGTAAAGCAGGAATATTCACAGCTCTGTGTGTGTGTGTGTGTGTGTGTGTGTGTGATTTATTTATTTTTCTTTTGCTCCTGATACTTTTTTGCAAGGGTCTCAAAAGACTGCTGTATAAGACAGATTGGAAGATAACAATTGACAAAATTAATTTCATGCTGTGAAGGACATCAGAGTTGCCATGAAAGTGTCCAATTCCATAGCTGTCGAATAAAATACCACATATGATTGCAATGAAATGGCATTTGGTTTATATTATTCTCTAGCTGTTTATTTTTTCTACAGTACTCTTACTAATCAATATACAGTATTCTAAAATGAATATACAAAAAAACAAACACCATAGGTTATATTTTTACACCTTTGAACAATACAGGGATAATTGAAGGGATAACATACTTTACAGTACTTTTATGAGGATCTATATATTTTTAAGCACAAATATTTACCTTTTTGGAAAAGTTACTGTATCATCATTGGGTACTGAAATGAAAGCTAATATCTCTCTTATGCCTGTGTCTTTTCAAGCATCTTCTCTCTAAGAATTGTCATGGAGTTGTACAGAACACTATGGTGCGATTTGCCACTCAATTTGCAAAAAGCATCCGTGATTGACCAGGATTAATGAATGTTTGTGTCTTCTGTGCTGTTTGTGTGTGTAAGCTTTTAGGGGTCTTAAGTGGTGGGGGAAGCAATGTTGTGTTTGGTGCTGCAAATGCTCTGTTGTAAGTGCAAACAAATGAAGTTTATTCTGCTCTATAGGTGAGAGGGGTGGTAGACTGGAAGCTACCTGAAATGTGTTTTTGCTGCATTAAACAAATGTGGTATTTATTTGGCACTGATATGATAGCTGTTGCTGGATCTGTTCCAATGGTGTGAAAACATTGTCCAATGCAAGTCTGTAAAGTACAGGGTTTATGTTTACTTTACAATGTACATTTTGTAAAATAAAAAGTTTGATTTTCAATAAACAGTAAAAATACTTGACTGCAATTATTTTAAGAACATAAGGCCCATCTTGCTTGTTTGGTTGTTAGTAGCTTATTGATTCCAGAATCTCATCAAGCCGCTTCTTGAAGGATACCAGGGTGTCAGCTTCAACAACACTACTGGGGAGTTGGTTCCAGACCCTCCCAATTCTCTGTTTAAAAAAGTGCCTCCTATTTTCTGTCCTGAATTCCCCTTAATCTAATCTCCATTTGTGACCCCTGGTCCTTGTTTCTTTTTTCAGGTCGAAAAAGTCCCTTGGGTCGACATTGTCACTTCCTTTTAGAATTTTGAATGCTTGAATCAGATCACCGCGTAGTCTTCTTTGTTCAAGATTGAATAGATTAAATTATTTTAGCCTGTCTGCATACGACATGCCTTTTAAACCAGGAATAATTCTGATCGCTCTTCATTGCACTCTTTCTAGAGCAGCAATATCCTCTAATTGTCACGTTGTTATATCACTCATAAAGTGAATAATCGTTTAGACAGATCTAAAAGGTGAAGGAAAAAGAAAAAAATATATTGGGGAAAAAAGTCAGAAAAGGAAGTTGACATTCAGAATAAACTCTCTCAGTTGATTTGTTATGCCTAAACACTGAATAATGTCATGTTAACATATTGAATTACATGTAGTTTTCCATATACTTAACGAAAAGAAGAAAAAAAAAGTGACATTTGAAATCTAACATGAAACACTACAACTATTATGGCTTCCAGTAGACTTTTGTGATGTCATTTTGTAGTTTCTTTGATTACATGATGTTCAATAAAAGTTCTAAATTACGTTCATATAGTTTTTTTAAAAAAACAACTAAAACTGTAGGTAGCCATAGCTGTAGTTATTCTAATGAATTATATATATATATATATATATATATATATATATATATATATATATATATATATATATATATATATGAAGGACATTAAAATCACCTGTAAGAACACTTTCAGATGCTCCATTGAGCACTGCACTTTTACAAGAGGTCACTAACCATTATAATCACTCTGGTAAGTTTTAATTGTGAAGCCCCATAGCAATTTCAAGTATTTGTTCAGGACAAAAGCATTGGCACCTTTACAATAAACTAAACATTTTATAGAACTAATTAAGTATATTCATTGATTGAAAACCATTACACAATAATTAAGCTGCAAAAAGAATTGTACAAAGGCCCCTGAACACAGAAGAGAAAGAAAAGAAAATTCATAAAACAAACTGTCTACAACTTGCCAAGAAATATGAACAGCATTCCTCAACAAAATTCTATTTAATGAGACTTAAATAGAACTTTTCCCCAAAAACAGACCACAGTATGTATGAAGAAAAAAGTTGAAAAGCCTTCAATGAAGAAAACCTTTCAGCAGTTAAGGGACTGGAGACATTCATCTGATTGAAGATCAAATGAATGCGTAGGCCAGTTGGCAGACAGTTTATCTTCCAACACATCGACCCAAAGCATACTGCTAAGTCAACGCTGGAATTCTTAAAGAAAACAAAGATAAAAGTTCAGGAATGGCCTTTGCAATCACCAGATCACAATCCAATATGAATGCTTTGGACTGATCTGAAAAAAGCTGCAGCCAAGCATTGTGTACCCCATCTGCCTGAGCTGAAGGAACAAGACTTGTAACTGGAAGGTCCCCGGTTCAAATCCCACCTCAGCCACTGACTCATTGTGTGACCCTGAGCAAGTCACTTAACCTCCTTGTGCTCCGTCTTTCGGGTGAGACGTAATTGTAAGTGACTCTGCAGCTGATGCAGAGTTCACACACCCTAGTCTCTGTAAGTTGCCTTGGATAAAGGTGTCTACTAAATAAATAAATAAAGATGTAACATACTGATTAAGAATGATCAGAAGAGTCTGAAAGCTGCAATAAAAGCAAAAGGAGAGCACCCAAAATACTAAAGAAGGGCCAATGCTTCTATCATGAATGAATACTTTAAATTAAATGGGTTTTTTATCATGATTATTTGTTAAATTACTAGAAATTGTGTAGTTTGCATTTTAACTACAAAATGGTTAAACTTTACTAAATGCTTGTCCTTAATCTGTTGCCTGGAATTATGGTATAATAAGCATAGGGTGCAAATACGTTTGCCTGCAACTATTAAACAGCAGGTAGATACAGCTGGTGTATGTTTTATAAATAGGTCATGGATCTATTTGCATTAGAAATATGACATGCATTTGAGGAGGAAGCCACTAACACAGTAATGTAAAGTTGCATGAAGTTTAGAATAGAAAGTATATCGATAAGAAACCATTCTGGAAGCGTATTTGTTTTTGTAATGTATGATCTGTTTATTTATTTCCGGATTTTGTCACAATGAAGTTTTTAATCCCAATGAAACAGGGTCAAAAACAAAAACACACACATATTCGGCCTACACCTTTTCAACCGTCATTTCAATATGAAAAAAGCTTTTCTAATGGTATTGATTGTGTTGGGTGTTTGTACTGTCTGTGGGCCAATTGAGATACAGGTTCAGATGTTTGAGAAACCCTCCTGAAATGACATCACAATGAGCTCCTCTCACCAGAGTGAGAGCAGCCAATCCCCTTTCACTTCATCACATCTCACCAGCACAGGACCAAGCCCAGATAGTTAAGCTTCAAAGCTGCCCCCCCCCCCCTGTAACCTTTTCTTTACCAGGCAAACACAGAATGGGTTTTATAAAGCTGCAAACAGACAGAGTGGCAGGCAAAAGAATCACTTTCTGATCTGATCCATTATTAATACAAAACACATGCTGGAAAGCTTTTAGGTCATGCTGTTCAATTCATTTGCATAGCCCCTAATCAGAGTACCCCATCTCTGTTCCCCACTTAACATCCTGCAGCCCTTATGGTCTTAAGAAATGCATCTTTTTGATTGTTAAACACATGTTATGTCTGTTTTATGCATCTCATCAGTTAGTTGATATTAGCAGTAGCACTACTCTACTAGTGTCTGTTAAGTAATCAGCACAAAGAAAACACAACAAAGTATTATTTTAATACCCTTCCATTTTTAAATACTGGATTTTAATTTGAGACAATAATGTGGAAGAGGCAAACTCTTTGTAAACTGATTTTCTTTTTGTTCTCAATCATATTTGTTTTATACATATTTTGTACAGATCCATACCATTGTGACATAAGGGCCAACAGCATTTCTATGTAGAGTTTCACAAGGCTTACAGAGTCTTTAAAACAATACTACACTATACACTGTCAAAAGTACTTCAAGCAACGTTTCATCTCAGAAATATGTGGGAAGAGAAAGCCTGATCAATGTACACATTTGGTGAATAAACTTTACTGGTCAACTGTACAAGATTACAGGATATCAGCACCCCATTGTCAAATAAATCAACTCTGACTGATTAGTTTACAATTGGTGAAAGTATTCTTTAGAACTGGCCAGTGCATGTGTAATATTGGAGAATCAAATCCAGAATGGAGACAGTATCGATGTTCAGTAGAATACCTTATTTATATGTATTCTCCATGTGGATTGACAGTCTTGCTCTGGTGCTGTTTTCTAGTCTATCAATGCCTTATTAAATAAAGAGGAAAAAATCGGTTCACTGGTTTCACTGCATTGGACAAGGCTGACCTCACTGGAGCCATGCCACTGCTGACCTCACTGGAGCCATGCCACTGGACTGTCGTACATTTAAACAGTATGGTTTATTCATTACAAACGGCTTCTTTAGTGTAATCATTTTATTTACAGAACATTTCAAAATTACATCACATTTAGTGCAATTGCAACTAATTATAACACTATCAAGATATACACATTCCCTGTAAACTTCCCAAACATTTTTACATCTTTATTTTTAAGATCAAAACAACCTAACTGATTGGTTTTGGAACAATTCTCTTTCCTGATGCGACAAGTTATTAATAGGTTAACATTCCACTTGGATTTTCTTGGGGCTAGGATCCAATCGTGAAAAGTTGCCACCACTAACTATGCAGAAGAAAGGGTATGTCGACTTGGACTGTTCTTGTTGATTGCAAAAACTATTCTAAAATAACCAGTCAGGTATAAAATAGCTAGTGTAATGCTTGTCTGAGATGCAAAGTATAAATGTACATTTCTACAATATGTTAATCCTATCTTACAAAGTTTGTTTTTCCTGTTTTGGCGGCAGTCCCGTTGCTAGAAACACATGCCCTGCTAATATTAAGATGGAGACACTTCTCTAGTGATTAAAGTGGTGCACGACAAAAACAAAAAGTAGAATTTCTTCAACATGAAGTTTTTACAAAATGATATGCCAATAGACAAAGCTGGACGTGGATCTTGCAACACAGCAAATTAAGGGAACTTTAAAAATCTCCATCAATTCTATACAATGCAGTTGACTAATTAATCATAGATGTACTGGCATAAGGAAAGGGTGGGGGTTTGCGTTTAGAATAAAGGTGCTAATGTGGTTTAGCTAATTCCCCATTATTTCCCAATGAATAACATTTCATCTACTATGACTAAATAATGTACTTAAATCAATTAGTTTTAGACTTGGGAGGTTTTATCAAGGCCAAACTAATTATTGCTCAACTTGAAAGACGGAGCACCCTTGTAATACAAGTCTGCTTTCTGGACGTTATGGTTGTACTGCATGACTTGCACCATCATCGCTCACCAATTCGATTCAAGCCATCCCTCCTGCCAGCTCATATTTTTAACTTACATTTTTTTGTTTTAAATCCCAACACATTTGTCTAACACAGATACAACTAAAAATACAGTAGAAATATAGAGATATCTGAAAAAGGAGAACAAATAGAAATCAAGCTTTTCAAACTCTTAGTCCATCAGAACCAGCGTTCTTCATAGGAGAGCCACAGAGTGAAAAGGTAAGGTCTGAGGTCACTCACATCCCTCAACAGATATTACAAACAACACAACTGTTTAAGAAACAACAATTAGCAGCATAAAGACCAGTGATTATACATAGCAAATAAAAACAAACATATTTGGACGTTTACAAAAAACAAGACCAAAATAGGAACCACCACCATTTACTTTAGACCTCCAACATGACTATATAAACTTACTATAAATCATTTTTTGTAAAACAATATTTTTGGCTATTATTGCAGGTCTAAAGCAACATCTGTGTAAGTCATTAAACCACAGTTTGTAAAATCAAATGTTTGATTTTGTATCTTCCCCACAAGAGCAACATAAATGACGGCCATACAGATGTATTTAGTATAACACACTGATGCAGAAGAGAAGCTAGCAGAGTACTAGTGTTGTATATTGTGGTCACAAGGCTGCTGTGTTCCTGACGTTACTAGCTTGAAGGCGCGATCGCTGCTGAATGGTCTCCATTACAACTGCAGACCTGAGGTTCCTGCAGGCACTTCAGCTGCAGCGGATTCCTCCAGGTATGGAATGTGAACAGAGCCTGTTTCAATCACTGGAGCAAAGCACACAAGGGACTTGGCTAAACACTGAAGAAAAACAGAGAAGTTCATTCTTGACTGTTTGAACAATCTTGATTTGCATGCAATCGTAATATAAACTAAGTGCTGGGACAAATACTTGAACAACAGAATTTATGAAAACGAGCCAAAAGAAAACAATGCAGAAATACAGACAATACAGGTATTGTAGGACAAGAAATCCCCAACACACATTTTATGATTTTATTGTTGTTTCTTCTGCATTCTGCACAAGCAGATTTACCTCCAAACATTAGAAAAGAATAGGCTTTCCAGCAGTTTTCTCCTGGACATATGATGTAAAACGCTTCAGGAATTTGGGATACTCTCTCTTTGCCACAGCTCTGAGGACTGATGCAGGTGCCCAGCCGCCAGGATTCACTAAAAAAGGAGGAAAGAAAAGAAAAAGGATTAAAATAGTTCTGCCCTCCTCCAACTTCCTTACATAGAAAATACTAAAACTATAACCTGGCACCTACCATTTGCAACGTAGGTGATCTTGCACAAGATGTTGTCTCTACTGATCTCTTTGTCGCCCTCTGGTGGACTCACCAGTGTTTGACAAATCAGTGCTATGTTGATTTTGGCACGCACACATCTGTTGGTGAGCTGATTTGAAGTAAAAATAAATAAAAGGCTTAGTTAATTTATTATTCTTACGCACTATGTGTTATTGTTAGCTCTAATAAAACCTGCATCTCTCTAATTACATTTTTTAAAGCAATACTTACGGGGGCATTTTCATGATCTACAGAGAAATTGCACACAGTCCATGTGTCAGGGTCGTTTTCATTGTTAGAAATAATTTTCCGGATTGCTGATAAATAGAGCACGTCTCTTTGAGAGGCAGGCCAAACCCTCTACAAAAGAAATTGATAACAAAACAACAAAGTCACAAAACACTCAACACTTAGATGTTGAGTGAACTAGTCCAGGAGCTCATTTGTACATTTAGCACACACATGATGAGTAAACAGGACATTGTTCATGTAACAGCTACAGCACAAGAGCTTCAGTTACTCGTCGTTACAAACTTACATGCACTCATACAAGAGGAGGCCTCCTAACCTAGATTCAAAGACATTCAAATTGAAACAGCGGCACTCCAGATACATGGTAAGAAAAGAAGTATTGTATCTACTGGCAACCACTGCAGCCCTGTTACACGGCTGACAAAAAGACTATGTAGTAAAACTAAGTAACGCACACAATCCTTTCTTAAACTGAACTTTGAAACATTAAGATGCAAGTTGGTTGGGTTTTCTTGAAATCAAGTTGTTTCATACCTTGTGTGTCTGATAGATGATGACTGCGTTGTCTGACAATCTTTCTACTAATTTAAAATTCTCAATAGTTGCTGCAGAAGAAACAATACAGATGTTGATCTTTACAAAAGTATTATTAAAACAACATCACACATTAAAAAACAAACAATTTGTATTGGTTTTATAAAAAAATAAATACAAAAAGCATGTCATTTCAATATTTACTGTACTAGATAAAAAAGACTTACTTTCCCAATCATTACGGAAATCAACATTCCAAAAATAATGGCAGACTTCATGCCCGGTCACCCCTTTGACGACATGGGTTGCTTTTAGAGGGTCCAACACAATTCCATTTTCCTCCACCTCTCTCCTGTACACCTGCACACACAGAAAAGCACATATATTGGAATTGCTCATCCATTCAAATGGCTTATTCCAATAGAAAAACAAGTACACTTAACAAGGTCCCTTGCCAGACAGATTCCTTCATAGTGTGACATACAGTGTGTGTGTATTTGGTAAGCAGCTCTCTAGAAATGTGAAACTCTAAAGTGTGACGTACAAATAATTGGCTCTCGTCTACAGAGATTTACATCTCGAGCAGAGAAACATAAAAAATAAACCTTCAGATCCAAACTGGAAAAGACAGTATTGAGAATTGATCATCATTTGCATCTTCATTGGGGGATAAAAAACAAATAGATAAATGTAATTGGTTCTTCTGATAATTACTCATATTTGTCCTAGCTCTTTAAGCAAGTCACTTCCAGGTTCAAAAGAACACCCAGCAGCAGCAGCTTCTTTCACCTGCTCCTATACCTGAGCACGAGCGCCCTCTCCTGGCACATGCTAGTAATCTACTGATCCAGGTCGAGATCCAACTCCAAGCAGGTTTTAATGTAGTTAATGGAAGCTGCTCAGAGGCAATTAACTAATTTAGGACCTGGTTGGAATAAAGACCAGGACTGGAACGGATCTTGAGTGCCAGAGATGAGTCAGCTGTTTTAAACTGTGTTCTTCAAATGAATAACAGGCAAGCTTTCTAGCTAAACCATACTGTCAACCTGTGTGACCTGCAGGGTTCAGACAGTTGATCAGACTTTTAATGGAAGTTACATTGGCTTAACTTGAGTCACGTGAAAGCTGTAGTCTGTCTTGGCTGTGTCATCCTTACCTTCATTTCAACAGCAAAACAGGTCCTATGAAAGCTGTATTCAATCTTGGCTATGTCATCCTTACCTTCATTTCTCCCTCTTCTACCACCAGCTGCCAGTTGGCATCCCCACCATCATCTTGCAAAGAGTAGGTCATGTGATTCTTAACCATTTCCTCCACCTGCAAATCAAAAACAGCTTCCATTAGCAAACCTGTCAAAAATATTGTTAGGGGTTATTTTAATGCCACATTATATTGATATTAAATTATAAAAAATGTTTTTGTACAAACACATCTGGTCAGCGTGCATCGGAATGAAACACAGTTTAAAGCTAACAAACGTGTTGCTTGTTTCTGAACAACCACAAGTGGACCTGTTTTGAGCTTCTTCATTGCAAAAAACTTTAAACCATATTTCTCCATTGCATCACAAACTCTTACAAATCAAAAACAACCATACATGTCTTTCTTTTTCAAAGAAGTTACTCAGCCATACCCTTGGCAATAAAAAATAATTTAAGGCTCTTAAGACACACATGCATGATCTTCTGTTTGGAATAGCGAGAACAGCCTCAAAAAACTGCACAGTAAATAGATCCCAACTTCATATCTGGTTCTGTTCACACCTTTCTGCCCTGTGATCAGCTTACTAAATATTATAAACAGTAATGGACTGCATTCTACCTTTCTGTGGGCTTCTTCATAGGAGCAAGCCGATTCTCTGACTAAAGCAGTACAATTAACAGATTGTATCATTTTTGTATTGTGAGATAGCAGGACATTGACTGTGGCTCACCACTCTGAGTGTGCTGATATCTCCCAGCTCTAGTAAACCAGCTTGTGTACCCCTATGTAATTGTGACATCACCATGAACATATTTACATAACTACAAAATCAGTTTTTAAACACCCGTTTTAAATACCCTCTGGCTGCCTTAAAATGAAAATTCTGTACCAAAATAATATGGCCCTGAATGAATCTGATGAGACTGGATAGTTTTAAAGATTCTACAACACAGTATGAAGTATTTTCCTATTTAAAAAAAAAAAAAAAAAAGTAAAAATAATAAATACAATGAAATTCAGTATCCTGGTAAACCTGCCAGTATCTCGGGTTAAGTACCATTACAAATCAAACATTTTGCAGCTTCATATCGACCTACAACAGCACTGCATACAATATGCAGCCACACTGGATCTTCCTATCCACAGGAGGACAGCAATTTATTGAAGTAACTAACAGTACTAGCAACAGGTTGGGAAGTAACATGACAGTAAATTACTGCTCAGAGTATGCCAGGATTAGTTCATTTAAATAGTAAATAGCTTTTATCATTGAATATTAATTATACAAAAACTAAACATGGCAAAACAGTGAAAATTAACTTGCAGACATTGCTACTGAAAACATTTCAGGCAATAAAAATATATCTTAGCAGAATAAAAGGCATAAAAAACTACTGTTCTGTCAAAGCTCTGATTTGTATATACAGTAAGTGTTTCCACTCTTGCACCGGTTCCATTTTCCTACAATGTAACTTTTCACAAATACATTCCAGATTCTAAACGAACATGCTATGGACAACATGTGTGGGAATCTCTTACAAGAGGCACAGACGCTGGAGTGTTGAGTTATTCTACCAAATACCTGATAAACCACAAGCTCTCTGAATATGGATTGGTATTACAGGTACATGTATGAATCCAGTTGCTCTATTTTGGTTCCTGTAGAAAGATTGCTGTAATATTCTAGTGTTACATGTAGGTAGTACAGGATGGACACCTCCACTCTATGCCATCTCACAGGAGCATAACCAGTGGGGAAAGTACTAATGAAAATGTCCACTGACTATTTAAAAGATCTTGGTTGGATGTCATGTATAGTGCATGACAATAGGAAGTCTGGAATAACCCCCAAAGTTCATTAAACAGAAAACACAAAACATTCCTTGTAAAGAAATAGCAGACAACATTATTAGGTACAGCAGTGTGCAAATGCACCCTAAGATGAGTCATTTATAGCCTTTATATTACCTGCATGAAAACCTTGGTGTGAGAATTTCAATTTCCGCTCAGTAATCAGTGATACAGAAACAGTAGGCACTCGTGTGTGAAAATGTTAGAGTATTTTACCAACGTCTGATGCATTTTACCATTTGTGGCTGCGTGTTCCTTTTCTCTTACAATTTTAAATGAATGCATGAGTGGCCTATTAACGTCATCAATTAAATTAGTCAATCACTAATTTGCCTACTTTGACAATTTTCCAAGATTTTCAGTTACAGTGATTTGATTTAATATTCAAAACTAAATCATAACAGAAGCAATGGGGTGTTCTAATACATGTGCACATTAATGTATGAGGGCAGGTACATGTTAGGGTTAGTAAAATAAACACAAGCTTTCATTGAAGTAGTAAAGTGATTCAATTGTCATGCTACAGTGGCACGAAAATATTAGTACTGTAAGAAATGAAGCAAAAACAGTTGAGTTCCCAGTAAAGCTGAAAAAAAGTGGCCAATATTGAAATAGATACAAGACTGAACTGCTATAAAATGGCTTGGAGAAACTAAAAATATTTAGTTTCAGGGGTGTGCTCATAATAGCCAAAACATGTATTATTCTGTAGCAAGGCAGAAAGAGTAATGCAGAATGTTTTATTTTTACACAATTGATCCTTACTGTTATATAGTATTAGAACTATAAATATTAAAACTTAGGATGACCGAGTATTTTTGGTGCCTCTGTATACAGCCTCTCACTTTAAGCAACCATACTTGTTAGGGCTTTGCATATTATCAGTGGCCATCAAGAACAAGGTCATGTTATTTGTCTTCTTTGCAATTCCCAAAAACCACACTGGACATTTTGTTCATCTGCATAATATAAAAATAAATAAATAAAAATACACAGTAGACAGATAGAGTCTCTATGTGAAATGAATGTGACATTAGTAACAGGTTTGTAAAGAATGTCCACAAAACAAACAAACACTTAAACAAGCAGGGCAGAGGTTAATTTATGGAAAAATGGTGAGTTTAGAACAGCAGAAAGTAAAACAGCAGCAACCAAATTCAGTGCTCTTTTCATTAAAAAAAAAAACTGCATTCTGGATGAATTTCATCTTGTGTTTTAACTTCTGTCTAAAGAAATGTAAGATTAAAAGTTATTTTTAAAAAAAAAGAAAAAAAAAGGAGAAGCCACCACATGCTGTTAGGGTCTTGAGGCAGAACCCCCGTGCTTACAAAGGAGGGTAAAGCTTGACACAGAGAGGTACGAGAGAGCGCTCTGTGGAATGAATACAGTACCTGGGAGCTGAATCTGTGAACATCATCACAGGCACTGACTAGATCAATGGAAGACATGGAGGGAGAGCGACTATAGGGCTACCACAGAGACAGACAAAGAAAAAACCCAGGAATCAGAACACAAGCACAACAGAGCGCTCAATCAACAGCTAATGAAAAACCAAGAAACAAAGCCCTGTAGGAATGCAGATGAGCGGTGAACAGCAGGATATAAAAGAATGCCGTGTATCCAGCAGAGATGGCAAACCCCACATCCACTCTTTCCTTGCAGTGCTGCAGTAAGTCATGGAAAAAATACATTTAGTCTACTTGACTTAGTTTCGTATAATTTAACGACAATTTATATCTTTTCAAAGTTGTAGGAGCTCCCTCGATGATTTCTTAGGGAATTGGAATTGTTTAACAATCAGTTAGCATTCTTTTCCTATACATAAAATGTACCAAGTATTTAAACAAAATAAAACTAATACCTGCTGGGCAAATCTGTATGTGCCAACCGTTGTATAGGCATCCCCAGAAGGCACTGCTGTGGGCCGGTGTATCCTGGCCTTCTCAGACTGAGACTGAAAAACAGGAGATGCAGCATTAAAAACAATCATCCGTTCTGCAGAAGATCCCACACATCGAGAAGGGGCACTGTCTGTTTCTCTGCTACAAAAGACTACTCACGGCACAAACAATTAACAAATCACTCAGCAATGAAATGAAACTCTTTATATCTTTTTTTTGTTTAAAGATACAGTGTCCAATATTTCCTATCACAGTCCGAGTACAATATTAAAACCCTCCATCTACGCCTGTTTGCATCACCAGTTTCCCTGCAGTTAAATTCCAATACATACAGCTATGGCCAAAAGTTTGGCAGTACCCTACAGAATTAACTCATTCTGCTTCATAAAGTCGATTGAAACATGCTGAATAATGTTATGGTAACATATTGAATTATATACTGTTTTAAAGTTTTCCCATATTCATAACGAAAAACTGACCAATTAAAAAATGTGACATTTCGAAAACTAACATGAAATACTGTACTACTACTATGGCTCCCAGGAGAATTTTGGAATGTCATTTTGAAGTTTCCTTGATTAAATGATATTAAATAAAAGATATAAATTGCGTTCATGTATGTAATTTTTTAAAATTACATCTCAATCCTAAAATTGTAGGTGGTGTAAAACTTTTGGCCGGAGCTGTAAAAGCTGGGAAGTCACACCAATTATATATTTATTCTAAAGTTAATGATCTGCTTTATGATGACAGAAAGATGACATGAGATTCTATAGCTGCTGGAACATAGCACTGGAATGTTCTGCTATATAGGATAAACAGAACAGTTAAATGCATTGTAATGCTTTGGATTGGAAGGAATTACCTGCTCCTCAATTTTGTCTTGCCTGTCAAGAGCAGCTTCCACTGCGTCAAAGAACTCATCTTCATTAATAAGGCTGTTTGGACCTTCCTGCAAAGCAAGACAAAGAACACATTTCAAAATCTGGTCAAGAGAAGAAAACAGAAATGTGAAAAATAAACAACACGCAACATGCCTAAATGAACCCCTGCAGACTGATTACAATTCTAACATGATTAGTTAAGAAACACAGTGAATACCTCATAATCAGGGCCGCCAAAGTGAGATTTCTTCTTAAATTCATTCAGTGCAATCTTGTAGCCATCCTCTATTCGCCTTCTCTTTTCCATTTCCTTCAAAACAGAATGCACTATGTCAACATCATCTTAGACGTATGGGAGCAGACAGATTTGAATTAAATACAGTACAATAGTTTGGGAACATTTCTAATTTTTGCATAAAAGTTGTTTGTTCTGCCAGGAAGACATTCAGTGTCCAATTGCAGAGTGGCACCTCTGAATACATCTTGATGGTGTTGTGAACGCATGGCAACTATTCCTGCAACCATGTTTAGAGAGTGTCGAATGTTTCTATAAAGCCAGAAACAGAAAATATATCCCGCTTTGTCAACATGACGGTGTTCCTGTACAACTGCAGCACAGCTGGTTTAATGAGAACAAAAAAAAAGTGCAAATTATAAAGCACAGCCCTGTTATACCACCAATCCAGGTTACATTTCCCCATACATTTATTATAAAATCTCTTTTTAAATGAACATTTTATATCCTTAAATATATTTCCTGGCCAACATATGACTTGCACCAAAAAAGATAAAACTTTTGAAGAAATAAACCAGTCGCTTTTCTCTCTCTTCTGTTTTTCTACTCCTGTGTCAACCACATGATTCCAACTTTAAATCCATTGTATGTTTTGAACAACAGAATAGAAGCTAAAAGAACGTAAATCTTAACATTTCCGATCTCATTCTTATTCCAGAAAGCAAAGTGAATCCTGCTGCTATTCTCAGATGAACTTTGTGAACATACAGGAAGTAGCCTGCTCTTTGTCCTGAAAGGAATGTACGTTTTGCTTCTCTCGTGCTACAGTCTTGGTTTCTCCACAAGGTTTTGCTTCCCCAGCAACATCAGGGTTTGTGAAGTCATCTCTGTTTGCAGTGAGCTGGCACCAGAATTGAGCTTTTGGTATTATGTCCGACTTTTCATAGCACTTCTTTAGTGACACCTCAGTATCTGGACTTTCTTTATCATATGTACAGTATTGGGCACGTGATTTAAACCTTAATTACTGACAGACAGCCATGAGCAAACTGGGTTTACCAGATTAAATACCCGATATTTGTACAGTCAGCAGCACTCCCAATTACATAAAAAAAACTAACTAGCAGTACTAATCTAGATACATTAATTTATTTATTTAAAACAATATCTCATTAAAAAAAAAAATATATATATAGTGGACAAAAAATGGAAACACCTGGGTAAATGAGGGACACCAAGTATATTGAAAGCAAGGGCTTCCACACAGGTGTGGCTCATGCGTTAATTAAGCAAATAACATCCCAACATGCTTAGGGTCACGTATAAAAATGCTGGACAGGCATGGTTGCCTATAATTATGGCTAGCATGGCTGCAAGAGGAGACCTCAGTGACTTTGACAGAGGGGTGATTGTTGGGCGCGTCTGGCAGGAGCTTCAGTGACCAAGACAGCTCAGTTTGCTGATGTTTCATGAGCAACGGTGTCTAAGGTGATGTCGGCATGGAACTCCAAGGGAAAGACATCATCAGCAAAGGGCAACAGTGAGCGGAAGCGCATACTCCAGGATTGTGATATCCACGCATTAATTCAAAGTGCAAGGCAAAACAGGCGAGCAACTGCAGATCAATGGACTGCAAATTTCAACCTGGGGTGCGAGCAACCAGTTTCATCAAAAGCGGTCTGCTGAGATCTCCACAGAGCGGGATACCATAGTGGCCCGATGCACTATTAAGTGACTTCACGTTGGTGTTTCCATTTTTTGTCCATTATATATATATATATATATATATATATATATATATATATATATATATATATATATATATATATATATATATATATATATATATATATGCATTTTGGTTCAGAATTCCTGTAGAAGTGTATCCTAAATGTACAAGTGAAATGCTGTTACTGCATGAGAAAGAAAACAAAAGGTGCAACATACTATTCTAACTAATATGACCTGGTTTCCCTTGAACTGCATTTTTAGACTGACGGCCTGTGCCAGTGATTTCTTAAGAGAATGCCGAGCAATACCGCACAGGAAAGTGAATGTCTTTTTTCTTGCACATGTTTAAAGATGCTGATGTGGGGAAACACAATCTAGATTAATAGGGGGTTCAACAGAAGCCAATGCATTGTAAAGATCAGACTCAGACTTGCTGACAGTGCAGTTCGTGAACGGCAGTGGTAGAGCGGAAAGTGATTCAATTACCACCACCACTGCTCCTCCATCTGCTGCTCAATGAAAAACTAAAATCAAAATAAGTGCTGTTATAGCAGGAGCTGTAGATGTTTGAATATTTGATGGATTACATTATGGATGAATAATATTAATGTGGGGTACCACATGTGTTGGAAGATTATCAGCATTCAGGGATAATATTACAATTAGTGATCAAAGAGGTTGATTGGGGGTAACATTGTTTCTGCTTTGATCAATATTTGCCATTCTTTTGAGAAAAAGTTTTTTTCCCCAATTATAATTGGTTTCTCAAAAGATGATTGATAGGAAGCGAGGCAGAGAAGCATAGAGGGTTGCCTTGTGTACCATATAAACCATGGAAACCAGACCATTTGCTTGTAAGTGAGAAATGTGTGGGCTTGTATGGAGGACTATTTCAGAAAGAGGTGAAGAGAAAGCAAAAAAAAACTGAAAATCTAAAATCCAATAACAATGCTCTAATGTAGTCTTTTATCAAAGTTACTGTCAAAACGTGCCATCATGATTTATAGTTAGGGGTTTACCTAAATGAGCGGTCACTGCCAATGCACACGGACAAGTACGGAGAGAAAAAAAAGAAACCTCGTTTAAATGAACTACTGCACAATGCAAGCGGCGCAAACTAGGTATCTTCCTTCTGTAGATAGTTTTTTTATTCCTTTGTCGTCCTGTGTGCATTGCACTTAGAAAAAAAAAAAAGGTCCTTCGACAAATAACATTTACAAAAAATACTCCAAAGCGTTTAACGTTCTTGTTTACTGTTCACATGACAACGCTGTTTTAAATCAGCCTATCGGTGCGTCTGTACTGGCTTTTCTGTGACCTGCACTGCACAATAGAGGGTGGGACAAATAATATGACAACGAATGTGCTGCATATATTGCCTTTATTAAAGTATGCCAGATGCCCTTGGGTAACCAAGTTTTGGGACTGTTTTGGGGATGTTTCCACATCTGTATAATTGGTTGCCTTACACTTCCAACCAATTCACTGGATGCAGACATGCTGTCTCAATGTGTGGGCAAGTCCACACCAGACAGAGAATGTCGGCAGCAACTGCTGGGGGATGCTGCATGTTTGCCTTTAACAAATGGCAGCACTCTGTTTTACTAAAGGAGCAAGTACCACTATTTTAAGGCTTTTATAGTGCTCTGAAATATTGTCTACTTAGGTTTATTTAATGTTTAAACAGGTCCGCAAAATCCTAATTTTATTCCATAACCTACCCACCACTTGCAATGCTGGCACATGGGCCTCTATACAGTATGAAACAAAGGGTGACAGCAAATACAGCTCTGAGGACCATTGCTAACATTGTATAGAAGCCTGTGGAAACCCAATTTACTTCCCCCATCTCACAGAAACAGCACACATAATAGGACATCAAAACAGGAAAGACATGAATTATTGTTAAAATGTAGGGGATTTCAATATCCCTTAAATAATTTTACATTAAGTTTAATTTTGGGGTTTTGTGATCATTAAAATAAGTAGCTTGTAAACAGGCCAATGTTTATATGTTGGACTCTATTGGGGATGTAAACTTACCTTATCGTGTCTTTTTTGCCAGTTGTCTTCACGTTTCACCATGAGGTCGATGCAGTATGAGAGTGTTGATAGTATACCAGCAGTGGTAGCTTTAAAAGTTATAGCTTCCCCTTTAAAGTCAATGCCATTGATTTCTTTGGGTGTTACACATGGGAATACTGCAACAAAAACACCAATTACTCCAATATTATTCAAAGAGATTATCTATTCAAACATGATAAGAGAAGCCCAATTAAATAAAATACTTTAAGCAATTTAAATTCTTTAAAATACATGTAAAATTCCTCTTCATTTGATTAGATTGCTGTTTCAGCACAAATTGACTGCACAAACACTATGTCTATTTTGCCACAAGAAAAGGCAACACACAGGCAAAATAATTGCATTAAACTGACTGATAAAAGCTAAGGCTCATTTAAAATGATGTATGAGGCCTTTTCTTTAGAACGCTCAAGGTGTCCTTTAAAAAGTTACTGCATAATGATATACTATTTGAGATTTATATGTTCTTACATGTCATTATAAAAAGTAACTGACATTGTTTTTTTGTCTTTTTAACCTGCTGACAATCCACTCACATTTCTCTTTGCTGCCGTTATTATTGTGCAGAAATTCCCCATCAGATCGGGTTGTAGGAAAGTCTTCTTCATCATCTTCCACCACTTATAGGAATGCAAGAACACATCACGTCAATGCAGAACCAAGCAGTGCTTTTACACTACCCACCCAACACAGTCACAAAGAAATAGATAAAGCATACTGAACGTACATTCTTCTCAACAGCTGTTGACAGATGTTTGACTGTACAGGAGATCAGCTTGCTATTGGTGCTGAGTGATAAAAGCACAGCCAGGAACAAATATACCAATACATTTGCATTCAAAAAGGTTGGAGCATAACTTTGCAGCAGTTTGCATGTTCAACTTTACAGAGACTTTTGGAAGCTGTAATTTTAATATTGTACAGAATACATCCAGATAACCAAGTGTTAATGCAACACAATCCCTCCTGAAAGTACTTATGAGCCAGACAGCTTTCTAATCTCCAGGCAGCATTTAGAAGAGGCAGTCGGCCCACAATTCAGTCCCAGCTAGGGTTTGTTGAATGTGTAGTTTTTAGAGCCCTAAAGAGCTCCATTGCTCACTGACATGTAATGTAGCAAAAGGTCTCCCACAGCTCTGCATCTGTAAAGTCTATAGTCTTGAGGGCTCATGGCTTGGCTATTATACAGTTGTAGTCAAAGGTTTACATACCTCAATGGAAATAATTTCTAGAAATTTCTCAAACAAAAGAATTTTAGGAAAAATCTTTTGTAGCAAAAGTTTAGCTTTTGTGGATAAGGAAAAAAAGTTACAAGAAATAGATGTCTACAATTATTTAATTATTTCAGCAATTTTGCAAAACTCCAAAAGTGCTAATTCAAAAGTATGATAGTATTGTCTACAATGTGCTACAAATTTCAATATGATAATTTCAATATGATAATGCAGAACCTAATTCTAGAAAAGTCTAGAAAATGCTGGATTGTAGGTGAACATTCTTAGAGAGTATAAAAGGGTTAGGCATAGGAGGATTGCTGTCATTACCAAAAAGTCAATATGGAAAAAAATCAGAGCTATCTGAAGACCTTAGGCAGAAAATGATTTATTGTCATAAAGCTGGAGGAGGATACTAGAAGATTTCCAAGCATTTGAGTATCCCAATTTCAACTATTGTTTCTATTATCAAGAAGTACAAGACTCACAGTACTGTCACAACGCTCCCTCGGTCTGGAAAAGGTTTTTTCACCAAGAACAAGTAGAAGAATTGTGAGGGAGCTTAATAACAATCCGAGATTGACTGTCAGATATTCAAAGTGAATTGGCTACAAGTGGGACTGGGGTTTCCATTTCAACCATAGGTCGAGTATCGCATGGTGAAGGTCTCAATGGCTCTTACGAAAACGTCACAATGACAATCACTTAAAGTTTGCAAAACAGCATTTGAATGATGGATACGAGTTCTGGTCAAAGGTTTTGTGGAGTGATGGAACAAAAATTGCGTTATTTGGTCACGCTGATAGTCGTTACATTTGGAGAAAGTCTGGTGAGGAAACAAAGAAAAGAACACAATACCTACTGTCAAGCATGGAGGTGGTAATGTCCTTCTATGGGGCTCTTTTTCCTCTAATAGCATAGGAAATTTAGTTCCAATACATGGCAAAATGGATTCCATAGCATACCAAAAGATATTGCCCAATCATCTGAAACCCTCCGCTACAAAACTTGGTTTAAAGCACAACTGGACGTTCCAACACAACAACGATCCAAAGCACACATCAAAATCTACTGTAGAATGGTTAAAGAAGAAAAAAGCAAGGATCTGGAATGGCCTAGTCAAAATCCCATTGACAAACTTTGGTATGAGTTGAAGAAGGCTGTGCACAAGAGGTCCTCGAATTTGAATGAATTGGAACAATTTTGCTTTGATGAATGGTCAAAAATCACCAAAGAATCATGCCAAAAGCTCATTGACAAATATCCTAATTGTTTAAAAGAGGTTATTATTGCTAAAGGTGCCTCAACTAGATATTAATTTAATTTTCCTTGTCAGGCTATGAATACTTTTGAATAAGCATTTTTGGAATTTTGCAAAAAACAAACAAAAACAAATATTTCTTGAAGCAAAACTTTTGCTACAAAAGATTTTTCCTAGAATTATTTGTTTGAGAAATTTCTAGAAATTATACATTTCCGTTGTGGTATGTAAACTTTTGACTACAACTGTATATTGTCTAAATTGTATGATTGAGGTTTTCTACAGAACCCCCCTACAAATGCTTCACGTCTACAGTCAATCCTCATATTACCCAAGGAGTTCAACTTAAATCAACTTAAATTAGCTACTCATTTTCTAACGAAGAGAATGCTTTTAGCACACAGTTTAAAGTACTGGTAGATCAGTTCATCTTCCTGAGGTCAATATTTTCTTGTTTATTCAACACTTTCTCTGCAACACAGAACATGCAAGCGTGAGCCACATTCTTCTGTAAGGTACACACCAGCCTGAACACAATAAAGGTAAAATCCCTCGAGAATGAGCTTTTTGTTTCAGTTTAAAACATTACCTTTGTCTCTCTGGAGCTCATCTTTGGAAACGGCATCGGAACAGGCATCAAAGTACTTCTGCAGGGTGTCAACCTGCCTGCAAAGAATATCTCGGAACGTCTCCATTTCAGCAAGCTTTTCACGCAAACTGTGCCCCTTCTGAAAATAAACAGCAACTCTATTACTACCCAGTGCTTCTATCAGATGTCAATGGGGTTTTGTCAGAAAGTGCGGGTTGGTTTCCAAAAGAAAGTGTTTAAATACTATCAATTTAAATTCATTGTTTGTTAAGTGTTGTACTTGCAAGATAAATGTTTATTTATACATCAAATATAAGCATTGTGATAATGCATCTAAAAGTAAAATACTCTTTGAAAATCAAATACATTTTATTGCAGTTATTGTAGCACTGTTTATTATAGAGCAAATATATATTTATAGGTAACCAATAGATGGAAAGCATGCAGCAAAATGTTATTCACTGAAGGATTTTATTTCACACTCACTTTAAACGATGATGTGGACGTGGCAGAGTAATTACTTGCTGCAGACATGAGAGACAACATGGATCCCTGGCGTCGTAAGCTTGACTCTGAGCCATAGCCAGATTCTGCCTAAAATTAAAACAACATGCCATTCAATAGAATACAAACAGCTTGCTTACAGGTAAAGCGTATTAGATCTGTGTACAGAATATGTAGCCTGCTCCTGAAAGAACACAGATCAGATGTTTCGTTACAGTAGTTAGGAACAGAAAACAATAAGCCACTTTAAAAGGTAGCTTTAACATTATTAAAATATGAAACATTTTTGAGCTCCAGGTTTTCAGGTGTCCTAATCATAAACACAACTTTTATTAGCATATCATGTTGAAAGGTTTGTAAACATGAAGTACAATCATGTGAAAGACACTGACATCATAGAATTCAGCTTGGTACCAAGTATGATGCCAACATCTTGAGAGTTCAGTCTTTATTTGCCCAGAGAAGATCCACATCACTGAAAATATGAAGTCTGCGTCTGAAATATTTTATGAGCTATCTACAGATTCGGGTTTACAAAGTCATTTAGGCTCCCCTTGTGGGGATGCTTGAAAACACGACACAGGATAAGGAATTTCTAACAGAAGGCTGCAAATCCCCAGTATCTCTTTACTTTAAATGTTTTGACCTTCCAGCTGTTAAGCTTTTTATCATCATACATTAACAAGCCCATAGAGATGCACTCTTACTGGCCACAGCCAGACAAACAATTATAAAGGATTGGATACAATTGTGCTGCAGTCCCACCCATAACAATAAATAAAACCTGCAAACAGAAACCACCTCTGTAGAAGCCTTCAGATACAGTACTGTAGTAAAAAAAGTTAAACATGCTCAGTGCAGATGAACCCTTGATTTCTGTTACATACTGAGGGAGAGGTAATGGACAGCTGAAACTCTCATGGGTTTTGAAGCAGACAGCCCCAGACAACATGGCAGCCTGACAGTCACATGACCTCAGTTGGGTCTAGGACAGAAAGCACATAATATGATGTACAGATGCAATGATGCACCAAATATAAGCGGGGGTTTTCTGTGCAGTCATGTGGCACAGAAAAAATACATATTTCATTTAATCATTAATTTAGTCAACTCTGACTGCGGAGCAAGATGGAGGCAAAAGAAAGCAAAAAAATGCCCCTTTGCACACAACACTCTTTTCACGCCTCACTCCTCTTTGAGGTGCACGCCTCCTTCTCAAGTTGCGTGACTCCTCCTCCCTTCTCGCATCATCCAAAATATCGGTACACCTCCTTTTGACAGTAAAGTATAAGGAAGCTAATGGTGAGTTACGTCACCCCTGGCATTCAATGGGTTAAAATGAAGAGAGATACTGCAGGGAGTGGGAGCTGAGAAAGAGCACTGAACCAGCTCAGCCATCAGCACACTACAATTAAACAACAAGCATGAAACTAGAATCCCTGCCGATTCTATCTGGGGCTGTGTTAGGACAATTGTATTTTTAAATGGCTACAATATTTGAAAAACTGAATCCTGTGGCAACCAAACTTTGAAACATAGTAACACTCATTCCTAGTGTATACTGTAAAACTAGTTAAATATGAAAATGTAAAAAGTACAAATGTCGGTGACTGTACACATCTGTACCATGCAGTTCACAGTACTATACACTCACACACCTACTTACTCCTTTCATCTTTTGCCATTCACTGCCTAGCTTACCAAACTAGTGTTTCTGGTTTTACTCTCAATAATAAAATATCAGCCTCTGAAATATGAGCCCTTCCCTAGATGTGCCAAAAGTAACTATTCCTCCAGGGATCATGAGAAAGGACACAATGTCTGTCAGTGCGGTGCAATTTCACATCTACTGCAATTGGACAAAATGTAGCTATAAGCTTTTAAGAATGATTTTAAAACTAAATGAATGAATCCTTCAGGAATCACACCCTTTACGTGATTTTCTTCAGTAAAAGTGTCTTCTGTACCTACAGTACTGTAATACATTTCAAGTATGGTTATTCAGTAGGGCGATGGGTAAAATCTTAAAACAAGCAGTTCCAGGTTTCCTTGAATGATCAGGATACAGGTAAGACCAGCTGCGTTGCTTGACTAGCTATTTTAGGACTATCCAACACTCAACACACTGTAATGCACTCCTATCGATATATTTTGCTAAAGAAAATGCATCCTCAACTAAATTATCTAAACTGCTTGAGTGGATCATAACAGAAAAAACAATAAATCACATTTTGCTTAAACCATATGCAAAGTACTGAGCAAGCATAAATAACACCACAGCAATAATTCTGGATCAGCACCAAGAAGCAGCTTAAGCTATTGAGCACTAGATTAATGAAACTGTTCTCAAAGTACTGACATGCTCTTCAAGACACATTTGCATGCTGAATAAAAGCAAGCTGAATGTCAGCAGTTGAGCTATCTCAAAGCAGCTAACTGAAAACAGCCAGACACACAGTTCAGTTTACATTTACTAAACAAAACTGCATGTACCTCCAATACTGTTCATGCAATAGGCCTTAACGTTGATAACATATCTATATTGAAAGCATGCAGCATGCAAAGCCCACCAATCTACTGTTGCAGCATGTAAAGCACAGCAGATTACTTCTGCACGTCTGGCTTGCGGTGCGGAACATCATTAGCCATTCACTGCAGAAATCACCCTCTCGTGAGTAAGCCAGGGAGGGAGAATGTCGGACGAAAGCTTCTTCGCATCACGAAATTAAAATCAGGTAGCCAAATGAGCAAATCCAGGTGCGCTGACAACAGCCTGAGCTCCATGCACAAACTGTGGCCTTACACCACTCATGAACTGTCATTGTTACTGCACTGCAGCACCTTCTCCACTTCTTTACATCTCAGTGTGGGATCCATTACAGCACTGACCCGTTTGTCAATTAAACAGAGCAAGCAGCTCAGTTCTCCGTGCTTCAGGAATTCATTCGAGTCTCAGACAGGGCAAGCGCTGGTGTTGGGAGTGGTACCGAGCATCAGGAGCCCAGTGACAGAGTGACTCTGTGCATTGATGCTGCTCTCTCTCAATACCTTCGTCTCCAATCAGCCTCATCTGTGGGTTCTGGGTCTCTTAAACTGGGTCACTATTACACAAGCAGAGCAGAACTGGCTCAGGGAAAAGTACACTGCATGTTGTATAACGCAATCCTATTGTAAAACAGCACAGTGTACTGGAAACGCAGAATACTGTACTGCATTTCTGATTCAAGCTGCTACAGTAGATGGAAGGTAAACATGGATGCTGCCCTGGAGAGTAGAGCCCATGAATTATACATAAATAATTATAACAGTGAATAATCTACGAGTTGTTCACCAGCAAAACGCTGCATCCACTGATTTCCACTCCCACTGGTGTTTCATAACTGAACTGTATCCCGCTAAGACCGTCCACGCAACATTTGTCAAGCTGCACAAAATGTCAGTTTATCAGCCGAGATGATTATTGGTTGCTAGTTGTGTTGGAAATTAATTCTATCCTGTGGTTACTTAGTAAAGCCCAGCCACGCAGAATTTGACAGGCTGCACAAAATGTGACAGTAAGCGGGTTTGTGAGATGTATTTTTTTTTTTAATACATATTTGTTTGGCAATTAAAATGCAAATCTTAATACAGACACATATTGTTCAGTCCAGAGAATTAAGCAGCTATAAATGGGTTTCATACAGCCTTTTTAAAAGATGGCACAGGCTGCGCAAACCTGGTCTGCAACCTTTATGAATCAGCAGGAGTGTTCATCACGACTGTGTAATGACCCCTCTATTCAATGGGTAGGCAACCTTGACTTCTGAGAACACTACAGGTCAGTATCATAAATTCTGAGCAGCTACAGTAAAGAATTCAATATTCCACCAGGAAATGCAGTCCTTATCCTGGTTAAGGTTATCCTGAATGCTCTCCTGTGCACAACAAATACAAAGCAAATCTCACTCCACAGGTTCCTGCTTCATTATTAGAAATGTATGACAGGTACTCAGCTTAAAAAACAAATCACATGTACAGTCGTGTATTGTAGAGGTCTAAAGACTAAACTGCACTCATATGTGTACATAATGTAACCTGACAATGTCTTACTGACTTCATATCATTTAACAACCATTCTGATGTTGGATCACAAATGAAATGTATATGGTCAAGCAACCAAGAGAACAAAACAAACAGGCACCATAAAGGTCTCTACATGATTTCTTATGATCCCAAATGTAAGCATTTTAACCTAATGTACAGTAGCTCTTAAAACCAGAGCCTTATTAAAAAGGTAACAAAGTCTTGCAGTTAATTTAGAAAACTTTCAGCAAGACCAGAGACACATTCCAAGTACTTAGTTTGCATCCTGACCAAGCATTACGATAACAGCAAGTCATTTCTAAAGCCATTTGTTTTCAGTTGGTGTGGTCTCGGCATATTTAACAAGAGCATGTAGACAGCCTTCACATTTCAAATTTTCAAGCACATACTGTAGCTGACATAATTGCAGTTTTGTGGCTACTTAAACATAAGACAATACACAATATGAATTACTGAATTAGGTCTCACATTTTTGTATATGAAAGACTTGCAGTACTTACACATTACATTAATTGTATTTTTTTATTTTTAATGGCATTTTTTTCACATCATGTGAGATCAAAGTGTACAGTTTGCCATTTCTGCCATTCCCCCAAGGATTTATCAGTGGACACAATTTTTTTGTAATTATTTAATTATTTATTTTTAAAATTGTAATGCTCAAGTACTCGTCTTGAGCAACAATAGATCTCAAAAATCCCACCCCTACGTTCAAAGACTGCAAACTTTTAAATCTCTGAGGCAGACTTTTAATATCAGTCACAGTAAAAACAAAAACATAATACGTTCCTGGGGGGGGGTGGAGCTCTTGCTATAGTGCTAATAGGAGAGGATGTTATTAAACCAGAAGCATAAAGCATTCTCCATCTTTGGTTCAGGGGCTTTCAAGTCTCAGAGGATGAGTGAGACCACGCTTTCTAATAGGGCTGAGCATAGGGGATCTGCTAAAAGACACACAGTCTGCATCTATGGGGATTCCTTCACTAACAACAGGTTCATATTACAGGAACACTTTTCACAGTTAGAAACAGGTTTTACTGACCTATACATCAAATAGCTCAAACATTTCATGTCACATCCTTATCAACTTCATTGGAAACATATTTGATCATTTAAAGGAGAAACATACCAGGTCCTTTGGGAAGTCCCCTCTCATTCAAAGTGATCACAGGATCAACTCAAATAATTACATGCAATGAGAGGTCCGGCAGGAGATACACAAGCAATTAAGCATGTATTTCTTGATCGTTTTTTCATGATAGAAAATGTTTTATGGGATGTTAGATGTGCAGAATATAAAGATCGCAATAACAAAAGGTGGCAAATATAAGGAAAGAGCAAATATTTTCAGAAAATCACCAGTAGAGGTATAAGACAAACTGAAGAACCCCTGAAATCAGCATTTTGCCATCTTAACATTGCTTAAAATAATTGTCAATTTTCCAGTGTGCAAAAGCAATTCAGTTGTCAATTTTTTTTTTATCAATCTATGTGTAGTGTATCTACGGCCTACTGTAAGAAACACAAAGGAATGGATAATATACAGTACATCCGACACCAGATATTAAATTACAGGCTAAATCATCTATCATCTAAATCATCTAAATCAACTTTATTTCGGTTCATTTGAGATCAATTTCATCTGCGAAAGTACTGCATTTTTAGGAAATCATTTTGAGATGTTAATTACCATCTCATTCATCCGCTTAATACTGCAATCTTGCCGTTAGACATTCATTAAGCCTAGAGAAAACCCTTCATTGCACATTTTCACAAAGAGCTGAACTTGCTTACTTTACAGAGATTTGATTTTCAACTACACTGACTTTTTTTTTATAATGTCTATATAAGAAAACCACACACTGTGTTAACAGGACCTTTGTGGTTTAAGAAAAAGGGCTCAACAAGTTAAAACCAACACAGTAGTGTTCTGAATATGGTTAGCTTCAGAAGTTAGTCTATCACAGTACAATAAATCGTATGCAATGCCAATTCATTAGCAAAAGACATGTTCGTATATGTGAACCCCAAGTCTAGGTGTGTGCTCCCTCTTAAAGAAACCCCTTGTTTTGTCCTTTGCTATAAAATTCACTTTTAGGTAACTTTCAGACACAAACAAGGCAGTATTATGTGCCTCCTCTATTATTACTGTCATTACACCCTACATAATAAATCAAAGAGAGCAGATACTGTTAGGGCCTCGAGAGGTAACATTGGATTGGATTGGAACTCACAGGTACAGAACAATATATCACTATGCATTCAAAAAAAAAAACATATGTCTTTTAGTAATATCTTTTAGAAATGCTACGTGTGACAAAACAAAAGCATTTTAAATGCAAACTAAATTTGATTGCAATCTAAGTTTATCTCACAAGAGGGCGATAGAGAAAAGAAAGTCTGCCTAAAAGAGACATTAAACCAAAAGGTTACTATTGGTCAAAACTGAGATTATCTAGATCTTTCCTCCTGGGTTTCAGCTACATAAAAGCACAGCCAGACTACCTTCACTCGGTGTCATTGACCATTCTCCCTGATGTTAAGCTTATTTTAAGATACATTTTTTCAGAAATATACTAGAATGACACAAACCCTTTATTTAAAAATAAATACATGAATCAACTTTCAGATTATTTTTAATGTTGTATTCATTGCTTACATCTACTGTAAAAAGTATTTGCAAGAATAATGATCTGAATAAACAAGTGTACAGTTGGATATTGTCACAGACAGTTCTGACAGGTCCCTTTTGTGCTACAAGTCATTAGATCCTTTGCATGGAAGGCCTCGGTTGCAAGGCTGTGCGGTTCTTTGATGGATCCAGATTCAGTTAAAATGTGTTTGCTCACTGACGATGGGAATGAGAATGTAGAGATGGGAGTCCAGCTAACAAGATTGAAGTTTTTACAGGTATTATTCTTTTAAAGACTGTCACCGCTACTGGAAGCAGGACAATCTTTGGGATACAAATTGAACATTTGTGAAACTGCAACAAATATTGCAATGACTGTAATGTGTTTTAAAGAATATAAAACCAGTAGAAAATATTCTTAGCAGATCTGTGTAAGGCCTGATGTGGTGTTTGCAGAGCCACTTGATCTGAGCCAGGAGGAGAATTTGAATCTTGGTGGGAACAAGCTGACTCATTAGATATGGATTGGATGCTATAGAATTAAATACATTGCTAATAGTAATGTTGTAGGATCCTGTATTTTGTATCCTTTTGAATAAGTCTGTGTAAGGTCTGAAAGAGAGAGAGCTTCTGATATCAAAAAGTCAGGCCGACCTGCTGAAAGTTCCACACCTCCCTTATCAGGCAAAAGCATCTTTTTAAATTAGACTCAGAGCCTCAAAACATTCTGATACAGCGAGAGCAGAATAGCAAACTCTATGGAACAGAGTTAATATGCACTGGCTTGAGGTCACGCTGACCAAAAACACCTGTGAAATGAGCTAAGCTTTCCCTTATTTAAGAGCTGCTGGTGCAGAAGCCTGTAACCTTGGCAGAAGCAGCTCATTTAATTAGCTTGAAAATGAAGCCATCATTTTTAAAGAACTAAAACACAGAGGCTAGGTATTGCAAATTAGCAAAAGAAGAAAGTAAACCTTTCTAGACCAAACAAATGTTTAAAACTAAAAAAGCTATGTTATACCTATTTGATTTTATTTGATTGTGTTGTTACTAAGCATAGAGGTTTTAAATAAAGTATTCTGATCAAATAATAGTGACAAAACTCTGAAGAGAAATAATATGTTTTAAGTAAATGGAAACAGAATATTTAAACTAAAGTGTTTTAGCTTGTTTAAGGCTCCACTATAATACAAATAGACTGTAAAAACAGGAGCGAGCATTTAATTTAATCAATTTAAGAATTAGTTCAGTTTCTGTCTTCAACTAAACAAAAAGTCTTTTAGACATTACAATATCAATTAAACTAAAGAATATAAATGTTTAGTTTATATAAAGAATTTACTCCAATAAAAAACGGTTCAAATCCCACCTCAGCCACTGACTCATTGTGTGACCCTGAGCAAGTCACTTAACCTCCTTGTGCTCCGTCTTTCGGGTGAGACGTAATTGTAAGTGACTCTGCAGCTAATGCATAGTTCACACACCCTAGTCTATGTAAGTCGCCTTGGATAAAGGCGTCTGCTAAATCAACAAATAAATAAATAAAAATAAATAAGTTTGAAATAACAGAATATAGTGCAGACTGTATTTAATAACTTTTGTATACAGTGAACCGATTGAAGGAAAATAACTAATTTTCTGACCTCGTCCTTACCTGCCTGTAGTAAAAGCAGTATTGGAGATGACCAATTGTTTTGGCCGATGAAGTGGTAATTTTTGGTGGTCAGCGATTTAAAAGCCAAGGTCCTTGGCAAGTAAACAGGGTGTCGAAACCTGCTTGTGCAGGTGAATTTTTAGAAACAGAGAGGTCTTAGTCCAAGCATGGCACAAGTTAATAGAAGGCTATTATATTTAACATTATAGCCTAAATTTAAATGAAGATAACTGAACTAACCACTGTAAGCTTCATGGTTTTATTTTAAAGGCTTATGATAAACCCCTACAGTTTTTGTCCAATATTTTGTTAACACACATTTGTATATGAAAGTAAACTAATCTGAAAAGGTGATGTGGTATGCTGCTCAGAGGGAATATATTGTAAACCCAGGTTAACATAATCACACAGAAAGTTGATGTTATATATAAAACAGCATCTCTTTTAATACAGATATAAACTTGTATCGTATTGTATTGTATCGCATTATAGCAAGGCTGTAGGAGGCACTGAAAATGAGAACCATGAGATCATGTTCCAATACTTTGGAAATGAGTTCTATCCAATTCATTTTGAATGTTTTTATATAACTCCAATTAGTTTTAAAAAGTGCTGACTGGATCCTTCTAGAACAGTGGTTTTCAACCTTTTCATCTCAAGTACCAGTGTTTCCAGCAGGGACCACCAGGTGTACCAGTAACTATGTGCAATCTTAAACGGCTGTTGTAAAGCCAAGACCTACCCCATTACAACCAGGTTTGTGTCTGTACTCACTTGTTTGTTGCCTCATTCTGCTGAATGGTTAATCTATGCAGCTGATGACTGCAATGCACTCACCAGGTTTATATTTTTTATATTTTGCAAGTGTTATGTATGGAATTGGTGACCACACCTTTAATTGTGTCCAGTTGTAATATGGAGACAGCATGCTGCAGCTCCCATGCTCAGCTGGTGAAGTCCTGATCTGACAGCATGTAACACAGACAGCTCTTATGATTTACATACCGTTTACTCTTCAGTAAAAACAAGCTTAAATTGCAGTGAGTTGGTTCTGCTATATTTACGATATTAAATACACCACAGCAAGCACATTGTCATATATTTTCATTAGCACAATCTGAGAGCTAAATTTAGTAAATGGCAGGTTTTATTTTTTTGTTTGTTTTGTTTACTGCAATCAAGTAAGCTGCAGTACACAGTCCCAAGTACTTCTGTGTGTTCTGCTTTCACTTTTTTTTTTTTTTTTTTTAAAGAGTCAGTTAAGGGTCATAAACTTTGTTTTCCATTGCAACAGTTGACCCTGCGTTAGTACAAAACTCACGCATGCTACATACAGTTTTACATATATGGTAATGGTGCTCTTAAATTACTGTGCCTGCTTCTTTGGCTGAAGAGGTATTATCATCTCATCATCTAACTATGGAATCTTGTGCAATTAAATCACACAAACTCCTGATGGTAAACCATGTAACTAAATCTATTATATCTGGGATGCAAGGCGCAACAGATGAAAAAAATCTGTTAGTGTTGACTCAAAACTTTCTGCTGGTGTTTATATACAGTACTGTGCAAAAGTTTTAGGCAGGTGTGAAAAATGCTGTAAAGTAAGAATGCTTTCAAAAATAGACATGTTAATAGATTATATTTATCAATTAACTAAATGCAAAGTGAGTGAACAGAAGAAAAATCTAAATCAAATCCATATTTGGTGTGACCACCCTTTGCCTTCAAAACAGCATCAAGCATCAATTCTTCTAGGTACACTTGCACACAGTTTTTGAAGGAACTCGGCAGGTAGGTTGGCCCAAACATCTTGGAGAACTAACCACAGTTCTTCTGTGGATTTAGGCAGCCTCAGTTGCTTCTCTCTCTTCATGTAATCCCAGACAGGCTCGATGATGTTGAGATCAGGGCTCTGTGGGAGCCATACCATCACTTCCAGGACTCCTTGTTCTTCTTTACGCTGAAGATAGTTCTTAATGACTTTCGCTGTATGTTTGGGGTCGTTGTCATGCTGCAGAATAAATTTGGGGACAATCAGATGCCTCCCTGATGGTATTGCATGATGGATAAGTATCTGCCTGTACTTCTCAGCATTGAGGAGACCATTAATTCTGACCAAATCCCCAACTCCATTTGCAGAAATGCAGCCCCAAACTTGCAAGGAACCTCCACCATGCTTCACTGTTGCCTGCAGACACTCATTCGTGTACCGCTCTCAGCCCTTGGTGAAAACAAACTGCCTTCTGCTACAGCCAAATATTTCAAATTTTGACTCATCAGTCCAGAGCACCTGCTGCCATTTTCTGCACCCCAGTTCCTATGTTTTCGTGCATAGTTGAGTCGCTTGGCCTTGTTTCCACGTCGGAGGTATGGCTTTGTGGCCGCAAGTCTTCCATGAAGGCCACTTCTGACCAGACTTCTCCGGACAGTAGATGGGTGTACCAGGGTCCCACTGTTTTCTGCCAGTTCTGAGCTGATGGCACTGCTGGACATCTTCCGATTGCGAAGGAAGTAAGCATGATGTGTCTTTCATCTGCTGCAGTAAGTTTCCTTGGCCGACCACTGCGTCTCACGGTCCTCAACGTTGCCCGTTTCTTTGTGCTTCTTCAAAAGAGCTTGGACAGCACATCTGGAAACCCCTGTCTGCCTTGAAATTTCTGCCTGGGAGAGACCTTGCTGATGCAGTATAACTACCTTGTGTCTTGTTGCTGTGCTCAGTCTTGCCATGGTGTATGACTTTTGACACTAAACTGTCTTCAGCAACCTCACCTTGTTAGCTGAGTTTGGCTGTTCCTCACCCAGTTTTATTCCTGCTACAGAGCTGTTTCTGTTTCAGTTAATGATTGTGTTTCAACCTACATATTGAATTGATGATCATTAGCACCTGTTTGGTATAATTGTTTAATCATACACCTGACTATATGCCTACAAAATCCCTGACTTTGTGCAAGTGTACCTAGAAGAACTGATGCTGTTTTGAAGGCAAAGGGTGGTCACACCAAATATGGATTTGATTTAGATTTGTCTTCTGTTCACTCACTTTGCTTTTTAAGGAAGAGGTCAAAAATACTTTGATTTCCCAAATCCTTACTTGAGGAGGTGAATGTCAGTTGCTTCCGTGGCCTTGGTTACACAGCAGTGATGCCAATGTCATGCTTGGCCATTGCAGACTAAAGTCAACATTATCACTGCATGCCCTCGAGTAGCTGAGTTGGCACATTTCCTTGTCTGTATTGGTTGGGCTTGATCCAATCAGTATTGTTTTGTTTTTTTTGTAAGACCAACAGGAAGTCCTATAGAGATATACAGTACCACCTGTACCTGGTTGGCATGCAGGTGGCAGTATTAAAACCTCTGGAAAGCAGTACCAATACTGTAGTGCATATATCTTTGACTATTGGGACTTGCAATAAACCACTGTTTAATGTGAAGTCTTGCATTTGAACCTCTTGACTCCAATATTTACAGAACATGTGTCCCATTTGAACTGTCAGCAACAAATAACTTTACAGAGAGATAACTCCATGATAATTAAATAGTTTTGTTATCTTCTACATGCTGTACATATACTGCACTGTATATATACATTTACACATAAATGTAATGCAGGGTGCCCGCTTCTGGACCGCACTTTTGAAAAGGGGGTGGTATATAGACGATAGTTATAATCGCCTTTTTAACCTAAAAGGAAGTAGAGAGGATGGTTTCTTAAAATGAGAAACACACAGCAAGAAATCACCTCATGTGACTCGGAGCAGAACAATGTTGTAGACAGATGCATCCCTTCTCTCATAAAGTATTGGATCGGTGTGTGTGCAAATTGGCAGTGGGCTTGTATTTACAACTATGTGTTGGCATGGACAGGAATAGGAGGGGTATTTCAGGAATGTAGCGGCTCCCAGTTACTTGTATGAAAGTTTCAGAAGTGCTTGCAGTGCAAAGGAGCAGCACTGAGCTGTACTGTGAGTCAGCAAGCACTCAGAGTCCTTGCCTGCCTTGTGACTCACTCTTTCCAAGCACATATGCAAGGAGTGTAATGAGTGAAGAGCATTCACATTTCACCCGTAACCTCACTGGAAAGGAGTTTCCTAATGGTAGGTTAAACAGGATTTGTATCACTTGTATTATATTTAATAATGTCTTGTAACAAAAGCAGACAGCGGTAAAGATAAGACAGCCTTGACGAGAAACTGTTTGCTAGCTCTGAACAGAACAAAGAGAATCAGAAATTGTCAGACCATGGTCAACACAGCAAACTGAGGCAATTACAAAGCAAGAGCTGGTTAGCACCAATGAAGACTTGAGGTTTCAACCAGCAAGCTCCTCATCATATGACCTACACTGCATTCGACTCATTTATGCATTTAACAGATGAGCCAATGGGAACTCGCAATTATTCTCGTTATTTTTCAACAAAAATGCATTTTAAAAAAATCCGCTAATCCTTTGGACTGATGCATTTACAAAGCTTATGTCCATTACCACATCATTTGTGAATGCCTGACAGCACCATGATGAGAAATAATAATGAAAAATAAGCAAATGTGGCAACAGGGAAGTTACAAATGATTCTAATGCAACAGAAGTCATCCCTTAGGACATCTCTAAAAATGTGTCATTTTCTCAATCACTGTTATGCTGTGGAAATGATGCTTTGAAAAAACTGCAATTCCCCTTTACTGACCAAAGGGAAAAAAATAAAATAATCAACATGCATTTTTGTGTATATGCATTGTCTGTTTATATAAAAACAGAAAGGGACCATTCCTTCTAGAGGCCTGACACCTTTATATTTATTTATTTTTTTTTAATATAATCTGCTTATTTTTTTTATCGTTAGAAAAAACACAACAAGTAATCAGAGTACAGTAGGATAACCCTCTATGCTCCAACAGTCATATAAAGTATAAACATACAATCTCCCAACAATCCAGAGTAATGTAATGCTGAAGATAAGTAGATGGACAAAAGATAATAATAATAATAATAATAATAATAATAATAATAATAATAATAATAATAATAATAATAGGAAAGGAAAGAGAATACAATTAGAGAGTAACAGAAAGAAGAAGGAGACCCCTTTTTTCCCCGTCCTGGTGTGCACAGAAAACCTGTCCCTTTTAAAAGCTCCTGTAATTACTATTAACAGGCAGAATATATATATATATATATATATATATATATATATATATATATATATATATATATATATATATATATATATATAAATAAATAAATGAACTAGGAGGTAAATCTAGAGTATTGTAGTATGAAGTGAAATACAAACACACACACACACAAAGATATCACGGCTCCAAGTTAGTTGGTGGCAATTGTCCTACGGATCAAGTTTTCAAAACATTTCCGTGCCACCAATGCAGCGATGACGTGGAAGAATAACGTTCATTTCAAATAATGAACAAAACGCACCAACCAGCCATGGCAGCTAAGAGGTAAAGAGCCTGGAGCTGTTCTAGTTATTTATTTATTAATTATATTCTTGGCAATGTCATTAATAGCATGTTTTTACAAAAATGCTGAATTACAGTACACTCTTCCTTTGACTGTAGCGATTCATAATTAAATTAACGAGTGCCATTATTTACCAATTAATATAAGTTTTAAATCAGCTTACAGAACCCCGCTTAGAGACATGGTTAATGTGAACATTCGCTTATTATGGGTTAAATCGTGTAGCACATTTACAATTCGCAGAATATTTTTAGATGCCTAAAAACCTTAAAGACTCAATTAAGTAAGGAGATAGTTTAGTTGAAACCAGAATTGCAAAATAAGAAAGCAATTACAGTAGACACGACCACATTACATGCTTTACAATGGAACTCAAGTTACTGCAAGTAGAGTGCTGCTATGGTTTCCATGGTTGTGCATCTAAACAGATGATGAATAAACAAAAAAAAGGTTATTTGTTAATCATCCATTCGTGGCCTGTAGCCTACAGGGATTTAACATATCTTTTTTGCAAACATATCTCTTTTTACTTTGAAGTTGAAGAAACTAAACATTTGGGACCATGGCCCTGCTGCTCCTGTATTACTTCCTCCCCATACTTATATTAGGTTGTATCTTAGGGATAACTTTCAATACTTGAATTCACTTTTAAATATAAAAACACAGTATTGATCCTAAACGAAGCAGGTTTAAAGTAAATGTGAAAGAAAAATAACCCATTAATGTAAATATCGATCAAGCATTTTATTTTTTGTTTAACCACAAGGCGTCAATATAAAGCAGGTCCCAATTAATAATCTACTGTATACAGCTACAGAGTGCTTGAAGGCTATAATGACGCTCCTTTACAAAATATTTCTCTTTTCCCCCTTTAGCGATTCTTGTTCTCATGACACACCCTTACAGTAACTCTACACCTCCCACCAAGTTAAGTTTAGGAAATTCTTTAGGACAGCTGGAGCAATCCAGGCTGTTCTGTAACGGTTCAAGACTCTCAACAATTTCGTAGTGGCCACTGGTAGCAAGAAAAGTACCCAAATAAGCCAACCCATGAGATTCAACCTTTATATGTTCAGCAAGGCAGATACCTTGTACTGTCAAGTAAAGAGCATTGCAAAAAGCCAGGAGGGTGTCAACTGTTCAAAACCAAAATTACATCAAGCTCTTTTGGGGATTCTGTAGGGAAGCCATGCGTACTGTAGTGGGTGAAACAAAGACATTTAAATAAGGCATTACCAAGAAATATGAAAGAACAAACTGTAGCTTGAATGAACAGAATCTTAAAACTGGCCTGGTATTATCTCATTGACAAATGTGTCGTTCTCCATTCTGAAAGATTCACATCTTATCTCACACCAGTCAGATCAGCCTATTGTTAAGACCCCAGTTATCACCGGCATTTTCTAAAGCTACAGCAGGTTCTAAACCTGTGTTCTGTAAAATGTTACTGTATAAGATACATTGACTTGGGAAAAGATTCAGAATGTCAGTGTTGGTGTAATTCACATACAGCTAATAGGAATATGGCCTGCGGTGTGGTTATTTATTAGCTCTCATTGCACTAAAAAGCAATTCTACTAAAGCTGTACTGCAGTAGCAAAGATGCAACCATGCATCTCATCTGTAACATAAGGTGCAGTACAAGGAGAGAAACAGAGATGTCTGCACTGCAGTTCACAATGGAACTAGCCTAGTACCCACAGACACAGTAGTACATTCTCAAGACATCTGGATAGCCAATAACCAAGGTGGTCCAAGTGTGTTCTGCATCTTTCATATACTGTAGTCCAGAGGTCAAGGCAATGCAGCAGTGAAATTATGCATTTTTACTGGAAAACGCTGGCAACTGAACTTGATTGAGAAATTCATAGATAACAGCTGTGTCAATCTCAAAGTGTGTGATCTGTATCTTCGAATTACTAGAGTATAAAACAATGTGAGCGTGAAACGGTTATTCTTAACTGGCAAGACTGTCACACATTAATAGACAAACAGGAAAACTAGCTGAAGCAACGCTGGATGAAACTTGCTTGTTTTACTGCCCTCAGATTATTACTTTGAAGATATTGTAGTGTTCTGTTTAAGCCAAGCTATTATTCCTTGGTTACAGTTATCAACTTGCATTACAAAAAAAATGTAACAAAGGGAAATTAAACCCCTTAAGCAAATTGAGAGAGTATGATAAATACGCTCTTAACGACATGTTTGCAGCGGATGACAGGAAATGCTGTATGCCACCATCTTATTTATCAATGTGTTCATTTCATTTCTACATAAAAGAAGCAATTTCATAATTAAGAGACATTTTATGGTGCACAATTGCACACCCTAAAACAAAAATAAAAAATAAAAAAAAGATTCAAGTGCCCTTACACCTTTTGATGTACAATACAAATTCCTATTCTTATCTCTATGTATCTTGTGTTCTCATGTGCTGACTGCTCTACTGTACTGTAAGGAGCACAGGCTTCTGATCTATGAAATAAACCTTTGTTTAGCCATCTGACAGAGGACAGTCATATCTGCTCCTCAGTTATTAAATATTTTAGAAATAGGCTGAGTACATTTAATTAAGCAATCTTTGGAACAAATGACTACCCTGGTATGGTCACCAGAAGCTAAACTAATTTTGGATTATTACACAGTATATATGTGTTTAGTTCAATTGATCTAGCGTTTATCAGATGGTTGGACAGTTCCTTTGTTAGTTCAATTAGACTGGGACAGCTCCAGCAACTCGTTCATTAATGTGTAGATCATATGTGGAACCACAAGTCAAACAAACACCCCTGATCACTTTTCATCTGAAAATATTAAAAAGGGAAAAGGAGTGTTTCACAATAGGGATTGGTAAAGCAAACAACATCACAAGATCTTGAACAAAGAAAATCAGTCACTGACTAATATTTCAGATGACCTCTTCTGTTTACCCAATTTTAAATAGGCTATTACTGTACATAACTACATAAAACCATACCTTGTGTTGTTCAATAGAGTCTATCCATTGGTGCCTGTGCTCTGGATCTTGAGCACGCAGGTACCAAACACTGTCATTGACACTGATATCAATCCGACATTCATCAAACTCATGGGGCTGTAAAAACAAAAACCCAGTATTATTAATAATAATAATAATAATTAAAGTACATATTTGTTATTGTAAATGTAAATTAGTGGCAGTATGCATCATATCCTCCAGTTTACAAATATATATTAACTTACATCAAGTGTGTTCCTAAATCAATATGCGTTTATCCAAATTGATAACTTACAAATCAAGCTCCCTCCCTCTATTCATGATAGCTTTACTCTCTTTCAATCAATCATTTCCACAGATCTTTACTAATAATTGGCCTTTGCACTATATGTAATTAACCTTTGCCTTTAGATGTAAAATAAATAGGCTATATTAAAGTCCACATCATCTCCACAACATAAAACCATTGAACTGAACACATTCCATTTCGATTTCAAGAACAAATTACAATTGTAATCCATCTCCTCCATGTAGATTCAAAATCACTACCTCTTGGGATCCCTACTCCCTACAAAACTCCAGAAATGATTTGTGGAAATGTTTTTTCATGTTAACAAGTAGTAGATATATGTCCCTTAGTAGGGTGTGGCCCCTTGTCATGTTTGTATTACACTTCTATAAAACTCTAAGGGATGGACCAACACCCAAGGATTGCAAATGTGCTATGTGGGCAGGGAGGATCAATTCTTTTTTAGATGGAACAGTTCTTTAAAATAGTACTAGCCTTCTCTAAGCATTAATTTCTATTTCAACCACAGGATTTAGAAATCGAACATTTCACCTCTTTCTTATTATTACACAACCTGTGCAGTATATTACAGTAGTAGCACAAGAACAATCTATTTTGTCTAGCCATCACAGATTTCAATGCTTGCATATTATCAGGGTCTTTTGGACTATGTTTTACATTCCACACTTTATTTGGGAAAAAAATACAATAGTTTAAAAGTATCCAGATACCCTCAAAGCAACACTAACTGTCTTTAGAAGCAGACACATGTTTTCAGAGCACAGACAATGAAAGATTTTTAGCCCCGAAGCAAATTAGAGATGATCCACCTATGAGAGGTCAAGCTGTTTGAACCCTTTTTAATGGAGACAACCCTCCAAGGAGTATTAATGCTGTTTTACTCCATGTGCTTTTGTGAGCAATAATACATCAACACTGACAAATGGCACCACTGGGTAAAAGCATCCTCAGATCAACATTTGTTTGAATACTCATTCAATCAAATACACTTTTACTGTATAGTAATCAAAACTAACAACATGTAAAATGGGTCTTTGAAGACAGCACAGGTGGTCCTTGCAGATGATTTAATGGTGGAAAAATTTGGTGAGGTGGGAGTGATCACTAGAGCAGGATTCCAGAGAAACTTTTTGCCTTAGGAGCCACACTCTATTCTTTTACGAGCTGAAATTATTTCACTTGACCGAAGACCAAATTACAAAGTAAATATTTACCAATATACCTGCAGGCTGTTTTTTGATTAAACTACCTTATTCCTTTAAATGCAAGTGGATGTTATCATTCACAGTATTTACAAGGACTCAATTGTGTTCTGAAAAGGAACTAAACAAAAGGTCAGGTGCCTGCATGCGTCCTTCTCTTGATGGACAATATAACAAACTTGGTTTCCAAAAATACAATGCAACTGCAACAGGAAATGTTTTATTTTTTTTATCAGCAATGCACACCCACAGGAAATCAGGAAAATAACAAACTCTCTCTGTGATTTGTTTTGTTTGACATTTGGCCACAAAGGCTAGAATTGTTTAAAAGTTGAACAGAACTGTTTAACCTTGACCGAATAATAACGCAACGACAGTTTCACTGACCAATGGTAAAAATACAAGCAGTACAGTGCATGTGTTAACAGTTCAATAAGGCAGCCTAGTGGCATGGGTATTCTTTAATGCCTCAATGTAGATTTCACTAGTTGTTGTTCCAATGTCAATAGAGGCATTCACAATAAAACATACCGTATTCCTTCGAATTTAAGACGCACTTTTTGAACCATTTTTTGCTTCTCAAAAATAGCATGCTTAAATCCGAGTACAGTATAGTGATGCGTTTATTAAAATCGCCAACAAAAGACATGACTACCCGAGTACACAAGCAGCAACGTGACTGACTGCTGAGAAGGCGAACCAAAACGTCACTGCCTGATCTCGAATCATCCATGACATACAGGCAGCCATTTTCAAAGAAGTGTCATTAGCTTCCTGAGGAATTCAGAGAGAATCTTTTACAATTTTAGCGTTTCTAACAAACAATACCAACTTGGACACATCATAAATGCTGATCAGACCCCCGTATATATTTTGACACGCCAAGCAATACCACAGTTTACAAAATGGGAGAAAAACAGGTATGAGTAATCTCCATATGTGTATGTTATGTTTTGACAATGCGGTCAATGCTGTGTTGGTTGCTGGGTTGCATGTTGCTTGATGTAGTGGAGTGTTGTGTCCTGCTTGCTGTTGCCGGGATGCGTGATGCCGCAAGCGAGTGAGTGAATAGTGTGTGTACGACAGAGATGCCATCTTAAGTATTACACAGTATGCAGTACAATAAACAAGCTCTGTGGTTAATCTACAACAACAATGTTTCGTGTCAGTTTTGTATGCATATTTATTTGAGGTTTGATTTTTTCCTCAAATTGAGGGTGGTAAATTCAAGAGTGTCTTACAGTAAATCGAAGGAATACGGTACTTACTTGATCCCATTATCAGTGTACCACAGGAAGTTCCCTGGATAATTTCTTCTTTTTATTTTTGGCTTTAGGACCAGAATCAAAACAGATTTGCATTACTAGAAAAGAATACATAGTTGTATTTATTTATTTTAATAGTCCCTGCCCCTAATACAGCAAAGTATAGAACACAAAACATTATTTTTGGTACTCTAACCATAAAACAGTGTCTCTTGTATACAGGGCATCATACTGAATAATGCTGTATGCTACAAAAACACCCACTTCAACGTTTGGCTTTCTTTTAAGTTTACTGTTAAGCGGAAAGCCCTACAGAGATATCGTACAAATGCAACAAGTGAAAATGTTCTGGGGACTTCAGAACTTATAAAACTTTTAGTTACAGGATGAGAGCAAATCATATGCATAATTTAGTTTGCAAAAAGCTTTAAAAAATGTAATAAAAAGCACTTATGAAAAAGAGAGCTGACTTCCTCCATCCTATTTTGTTGGATGATGCAGAGAAGGGCAAACAAGTTCTCAGATCACCTTTAAATCCACAGCTGTGTGTGCAGAATTTTTTTCCCCTCTTGCTTGTCATTTTGTCATGAAAGCATTCAAAATGACATTAAAACATAAAAAATTAAACAGTGTGTTAAGTGGCTCAAGGTAACCGCATACAGCACACACAAGAGGATTTGTGTTCGTTAGCTGGGAAATGGGAATTATGTGAGCCGTATTCATACTCTGCCAGCACATCTGAATAGCTCAAGAAACATGACTTTCATCAAAGAGAGAATTGAAAGGATATGCACATAGTTTAGCAAAACAACAAAGGATAACACTCCTCCTGGAGAGAAGGAAACAGCTTTTTCAAGGGGTCCTGGGAGCTAATATTTCCTGCCACACTTTCTCATCCATTCCAAGAAATGACATCCTGCCTCCTAACATCTTGACCTGCAGATAAGGAAGCAGCAGCGACTGAGGAGCAACCCTCCTCACAAGTACAGGAGATGCTTCCTGGATATCAAGGTCCAAAAGAAGAATCAAGCATTTCTCATTACATCCTATCCTTTAAAAGTTTGAGCTCAGCAGTATCGTTCATAGCAATAGGTCTATTTTCTCTACTAAAAGACAATTACAAGATGCCTCTAGTAGTTAGATCCCAACAATGGCTTTTGTATCAACAATACGAGGTAGGTGAGTGAGACTAATTTGATTTAGTCTCGCTTTCAACACCTGTGTGAGCTTCCCTATAAATGGGGGAAAAAAACAACACATCAGATTCATTGCATCCTGTTAGCATCAGCAAATGAACTCAGCTAGCCCATCACAACAAAATCCTAAAAGCAAGCACAGGGAGGGAATGAGCCTTCCTTACAGCCAACATGAAGTATAGACAGTTGATCAGAATCAAGAACTTTCCTCGATAACATAACACAAGTTACTTTAGCACACTCCTCACCTTGAGCTGTAGGAATGTGCTGATTTACTCATTTAGAAGTAAACGACTTGGACAGATATATTCTAATTATAATTCTGCAATAAGACAGGTGCTGCCAGAAAGGAGAATCAAGACAAAAACCTTTCTGCTTACACTGTAGATATTGCCTTCAGGTAACAATTTCTGGAAAGTCCACTTTTACCAATTACTTTTTTTATTTGTATTCTCATATAACTGACAAACATTCAAGTTCAATACCAATACAATACATTCATGAACTACAGTCTAGCCTATTTTCTCTGGCTTTGCAGTATTAGCAATAATATGTTATATACAGGGTAATAATTCAACGATGTGAATATTCTCTTGTAATTGGTGCTGTAAAATACTATTCCTACACTGCAGTATTTCTACGAAAAGAACTTACTGTACATAAGTATGCAATGCCAAGATTACAAACTTTTAGTCCTATTAAAATATTAGGGTAAATGGTGCTTTTAAGCTGGTAAAGCAAATAATCAATAATTGTTAATCAATGCATGCACAATTAGCAATTACATTTTTTTCTTAATAGCTGAAACACTACAAGCTTGAACTACTCTACATTCAACTGCTATGTATTTAGCTACATATATTTTAGCAGGATACGGCATTATAACACTGTTTTCTGAATATACCGGTAAGACACATTCAGAAACTTGTCAGATAGTTTCTCTACTATTATCTTTGGATTTTGATTACAGATGTTCAGCAAAACTTGTGTTACTAAATAATATTAGTAATAATAAAATATGTGAAGACTTTACACAGAACGATCATTCACAATGTGGAAATAATTAAAGAAATCACTGCATTTAAAGTCATCATGTTTGATAAACTGGAACAATGAGGAGACACTTTCCTCTGCTTTTCTGCACTGCACATGGTAGAGAGAATGGAATAATGACAGATGGCACATTACTGCAAAGCCTTTACACAAAAGAGTGAATGCATGCGTTTATACCAAATACATTTTAAAAAGGAATAGATAATAATTGTAACAATGGTAGAACTACAGTAACCGGCTGAGGCATTTCACCCGATTTATTACCGAACATGATTGCACAAAGGAACCTGGGGTAAACTCCAACACAATTCTTTAACGCTAGTTTTTGTCAGAGAAATTTTATGGTGGAAAGACCCTTAATAAAATGTGTATAGCGCTATATTTGAAATACAAAAGCAAAACATAAAGCCAACAGTGGGAAGGCATTTTAGTTGGTATCTGGCAGTATTGCTGGTAACAATTCAACACATGTAACGGAATTTAGGTTTCAGTGATATGGATGTAGGTTTAAATTGTACACTAGGGAATGGGATAATGTTCCAGCTGCAGGATGGGGATGTACTCTAATGATTAGCGAGTAAACAGAAAGCAGCTTTCCACCATAAGAACAAAAACAGCTTTGTTAACTAAGACCCGTCTCAAGTTCTGAAACAGAAAACCACGTGCATTATCTTATGAATACAATTACTGGGTCACTTTTACATTTGCAGTTCCTGTTCCTTTCTGCCATTTCATGCTTTACAGTTTGACAGTCATAGTGCATTAGCACTGCAGTCGGGTCAGGAGACCTGCCCACGCCATCCGCAATCCTACAAGCAGGCTTTCCAGAATGTGGCTGGAAGCATGATTAAGTTGCATTACCCCCAACACAACTGGGAACTGCTATGCAGTAAATGAGCAAAATAATCATAACAAAAGCACCAGTTTTATTAAACAGATCCTCATGAACACTTTTAGCAAAGAGATGAAGAATTGTAGCGATACATACATGTTTGTGTTAACAGGCAGGGAATGAAACAGGCTGCCATTGTTTTTGTTAAGGATTTACAATTTCATAACTACCTTAGAGAAGTGTTATTTGAAGATACAGTGTATTGTATGACTTTGGGTGAAGACTTTCCATTGTCGTCACATTTTGCAACTGTACTCAGTTTATTTTGCATTTCCAATTTACCCACAGAAGTTTGAAAGCATCAAAAGCTTCTCACTATACAACGGTTTCCTTCCTGGGAAAAAAGCTAACACTTGGCAAGATTACGAGTCACACCTAAAGCTATTGTGTTTCTACTGTACACACCAATCAATCCTTCAAGGCAATCACGCCAAGGTTCAGCTTCAACACTTCTTTTTCACATGGTCCATATTCCAGTGGTATCAAAACATATTAGTGGCCTTTGCCTTTCAAGAAATACAACCTGTTGCAGCAGGTACCATAACAGAAAGATATATATATATGGCATGTCATTTACAGCAGGGGCCCAGGTAGACAGAATGTGCTACAGTAATAGCTTCCACTTCAGATGCAGGTTAATATTTTACTCAAGGTTTCACTTAACTCTTTCTACAGGAATATAATATACAGTACAACATGTTGATGGAAAACAGGTTTTTTTTTCCATGGGTTAGGCCTACGTGTCTTTATTTGCATGGACACAGTTGCCCTGTCACCATTCTCTCAATAATATGTGGTTTATCTATCATCAACCGCAAATGGAGGAAACAGCTCCTCAATATTTGGTAAACTTGAGCTAAAATGATATACAAATGTCCTGTAACAGATGTACAGTTTGTTCTCTTCAGTAGAGTACTGTTCCTCAGTAGGCAGCATGAATGAGACCAGCTTTGTGCACCATATACAGTTAAACTGGTGCATAACAATACATTGTGCAGGAAGGTTACCCAATATTCCAGTTCTCAACTTAATGTGTTACCACCACTTTTACACTCCCTGTCTTGAATTGTGTATATGTTTCATTCTTACAAGATTGCAAGTTGAGACGCCTCCCAGTTTAGCATGCTTCAATGATCTGCTCTAAAGTTCTGTGCCGCTCTTAGTTCAAACAATACTGCCACTATACGTGTTATAAAAATAATGTCACATTTCTATTGTTGTTTTGATTTGGACCCAGATTTCCTTGAGAACGAATTGAGTCAAGAAATACCCGTTACCGCCTGCGTCTGACTTATCCGAACAGCCTGTAAGCACCTTCATTAACACCTGTAAGGGTGGGAAAGAAGAGAGGCTGCAAATTGACAGACTGAGCTCAAGGTTCGATAAAAAAGATGGCTGTGAAGAGTCTATAAACAGGGTTCGGAATTTATCTGTGTCAAAGCATAGTGTGTTGAAAATGAAATTAAAAGATCCACCAGGTAAAAATTGCTGAATTGATTTAATATAAAAATAAAAGTTTTACAAATGTTATTGCTGTTTATTTTTAAAAATATACTTGCAGCATCAGGGGTGTGTAATTCATATCGCCAGACGCCCGGGACAACAAGTTTTGCCGTTATACTTTGCCCGTTGGACAAACAGTTTTTATTTTGTTTTCCTACGTTCGTTCTGTTGCCAGAAAGACACTGTGGGTATATTGCTAGAGAGCCACGCAAGTTTCTGAAAACTGAATTGCGGGAGTCTAGCACCTCCACACAAACATTTTAAAAAGTGTTCACGTCCCATCCCTATCACTTCTGATTGGCTAGCTGATCTACTATCAGGGTTCGAAATTAACACCTGCCGATTAATTTGGGTTGTGGAGGGTAAATTTCACACTCAAACGCCACAGTGGCGGGTACATTTCTGTACACCTAACACTTTAAATGCCAGTGGTGCGAATTTGTGATAAACTGCTGTACCTTTAATAAACAGAAGCTGTTGGCTAAAACAACAAGGAACTTGAAAAAATTGTCATCACAATAAGCACCACAACCTCAGCTTTTGATTGGTCTATATATGCTGTCATTCAAGTTTTTTAAGCAAATCACATATGAAATTGATGTTGCTGACAACCAAACAAAGCGGAGAAGGAGGCGGTGCTTGCGCAGTGAAGTGATAGGACTAGTTTTCCGTACAGTCCATCAGCATCTCTCTCAATTAAGAATTGAGGTTAGTTTCTGATATTTACTTAATTAAATCTAAAAGGATTTTTATAAACAGCTTCTGTTAATAAGATAGTATAAATATTATCGTATGTCTTTCTTTTTAGATGTAAATCGCTGTTAATGAGAACTTGTAAATAAAATGCTTACTGCTAAAAAAAAAAAAAATGTTACTGCTAAATTAACTGACGTAATGTTTACATGTTTTTATTTTCTCATTGATTTACAATAAAGTCAAATATTTAAATATGTGTGGAAAATATTTTGCTGGATAACCAAGAAAACAACTTAGTAAGTTTTCAGTGTCTGAGTGTGAAGGGCATAGCAGGCAGCTTGTCAGATTGAGTGTCACGGGTTCGAAACAAGCCCCCTCAAAGACGTCTTGAGCGGTACTGCCTTTCTCTCTGTGATTACTGTTTACAAATAAAAAGATACCACAGAACACCAAAACCAGTTCAGAAAAAGCGGAGGAAAATGCTGAACATTATTTTCACTTAAGAAACTAAAATCGCCCTGGCAGTGCTGTCTGTTTATGTCTTGAATTACTCCTCTTGTTTCTTTTTATTTTTAGAATGGCAAAAATACACTGCACTGCAGGCTGCTGGTCTTCTATTTGCCAACCAAGATAGTGAGCCCGAAAGTTGTGATCCTCAGAACAGTTTAGCTAGCGAGACAGGAAGAGACGAGGTAAGAGAGGAAAAACAAAAACAAAAAAAAAAAAACGGTATTGTATGTAAGTGTAATCATTGTTCTGCAGATCTACCACATGAAGACATAAACAAACTCCAGGGTTTTCTTGTATTGTTGCATTATATTTGTATGGCTTACACGCATCTATTTACATATCTTTTTAGGTACAGTATTCTTATTCTTTATGGCCACACTTTCTGTTAGAACCTTTCTAATCTGTAATTTACACTCATTCTATTATTATAATAATAATAATAATAATAATAATAATAATAATAAAGTTTAGCAAGCATTTGAATCACTGTTCCCATGTTGCAGATTTTTTGGGTAACTGCAGAAACTACAACATTTTGTTTTTGGGTTGTACAGTGAAAACATTATTGTATACAGTTAATTAAACTATACATGTAAAAATTATTATTTTTTACTTTTAAATATGCATCTAGGGTCTCCCTATATAATAATTTGAACAACTTGCACTGTTTAAATATTTATTGTTGATGTTTTGTTTCAATGTGAATTAAAAAAACAAAAGATTAATAAATAAAAAATAACATACTATATAGTATATTATAGTTTTCAAACACTATCCTCTCCTGAAGACATACGGGTGTATAAAGTACTGTATAAAATAATTTATTAGGAAATTATTTCACATTTACCTATATTGTACGGATTTTTACCCAGTTTTCCAATTAAACAATAAATTGCACACCTTTACAACCAACCATTTTATAGCCTGCAAAGCAGGGAACATACTATTCTTTTGTTGTATCATTTTTTTTTTTTCAGATATTCAATGATATATAAAAACTAATTACTAAATCATGCGGAATGTTGGTGAAAGACAACATTCTACGTGAAAACAATGTGGCATTCAAAGTGTTAAGACCGGTTTATATTCCATCGCTCGACTGTCGTTGGCAATTTATACTTTCTACCAGCAATCGCCCTGCTCAAACTGTGCTTGCTGACAGTTCAAATCAACTGCACTTTGACCTGGTCGCTATCGAGAAGCTGCTCAGTGTTTATTCCTGTGTATATGCAGTCGATAGAACCGATTATAAAGATCAGATGAAAAAGGAGAACGCATGGGTATCGATTGCTGAACAAATGCAATCAACTTGAGTATTTTAACCTCACTAAAAGTGTAACTGGTGAAGTTTTAATTTTAATAGAGCGACTGCTGTTTTAAACACATTGTATATTACGAAGTGCCCCAGGTCCAACAAGTTGTTATTATGTTTATTATTATTACTGTCCTACAAGATATAGATAGATATAGATATAGATATAGATATATATAGCATAGCATGTCCAATATTTTATGTAACAACAACGCGACAACAACAACATAATATTTTGCATGCTACAAACTCTGAAAAAGGGATCCTCCTGTTAACTAATTGATTGATTGTATTCACTGTTAAAACTAAAACTCTCAAGTTATATTCTACTTTTTGTGTGTGTTTTGTGCGACAGGGAGGGGCAAGTAGATTTTTCAAGCACTTTCTCCCTTGGACAAGAAGTTTTTTTTTTTTTTAATTTGCACACCCCTTGGCATGCACAGGATATTGAATGATCGTTCATGGTGTACGGTTTTTATTTGCCTTAGGAGAATAACCTTACATACACCACTCGCCCGTCAGCGGGTGGTGGTTTACTGGGCCATCCTCCTGCAGCAAATACAAACTGTACCACGAGCGATCATTCAGTATCTCTCTCTCTCTCTCTCTCTCTCTCTCTCTCTCTCTCTCTCTCTCTCTCTCTCTCTCTCTCTCTCTCTCTCTCTCTCTCTCTCTCTCTCTCTCTCTCTCTCTCTCTCTCTCTCTCTCTCTCTCTCTCTCTCTCTCAAAGTAGGTTACCCAGTGTCACTACAAATACATTTCTTCTCAGCAGAAGATATTAAGTAGCTTAAAATGGAGCCCTTGTGATGTGGTATCTTGTGTAATCAAAGATGCAACTTTGACTGGAAGGACTGCCATGTTGTGCCTGTCCATACTTCACAGATTTCACACACACTCTGCTAAACACGCTCTCTGTTTATAAAGGACATACATTTCCCCTGATGTTTTCAAATTCAAATTTCACTAGCAGGCCAGAATTAAAGTGCTGTAGTGCACCCTAGCACCAGAAGACACAAAAGCTAAAGACGGATGGCCAACTACTTTTCATACGATAACAACCATACCGCTTTTATATTAAATTCTGTTTTTGACAGTGTTAAAATGTAGCCATTCTTTGTTCAGGAGACAGCATGTGCTAAAAATTCACCTAGAGTTGGATTGTTTTTTTTTGTTTTTTTTTTTAATGTAGTTAATCTTTACAGAATGCAAGAAACAAATCCGAGTCACAGGGCTCCTTTCACACTCATCTGATAGTCCAACATTTTAAGTTTGCAATGTTTCTATGTTTAAGGAAAAGGTTGTTACTAGTTATTATTATTATAATAATAATGCTTATCAGGCCCCTGCTTAGACAGTGTATAGCCATGCTGTTTACAGAACATTATTACAGGACTTAAAGTCTCATATAATGGCTCTGTGAACATGCTCTCTGCTGATAAAGCCAGCCCAATGTCCAAACCAATTTCAAACTGAACTCCAATTCTCTGATTTGACAGCAGACAAATTGGAAACCGTTTGGTTAATTTGCAAGCAAGTTCTCTTCTGAATAAGTGTTAACTACAAGTATTAACATGTCCCAAGACATTCAGACAACATTTAGTGAAGACAAAGGTTTATTTCACAATATTTAACTTCTCTGTGCACTGCTGTAAGGCATTGGTAGGCTGAAATAATTATTACTCAGACAAGCTTCCCACACGACTGAGGACAAACTGTTCAGCATAGAAACATTTTATACTTGATTCTTGAAAATAAATAGTGCATTAAGTCTCCATTAGGTATTTAAGTCCCAGATACTCCCAGTGCCTACACAATTCTCTCAGTGAAAAAAAGGTTACTTTTATACCACATTATCTTATTAAAGGAACGTACATGGATAAATGTGGGTTTGTTAAATGCAAACAGATAGTATACGACTTCAAAAACAGTCTGTCATCAGCATCTGGCCTTTAATTTAAAAAAATAAATAAATCAATACAAATCTGCCTTTCATTATGACAGGCTGAACTCCCCCACCCTCCACCACAAACAAACATGACAGCCGAAACACAACCCCACAGGTGCAAATAGTGCCGAATGAAAAACGAGGAACCTCTATACAAATCTACATTGTCACTAATCCAGCTTAATGAAGGAATTATTTTACTGTAAAACCTTCAAGAGCAAAAACTCGAATGGGTTTTAACAACCAAAGCAAACAGGTCATATTAAACTCTAGTGTTACTGTGTAAACAGTTTGAAGCTCCTCACACTTCCCAGTCAACACATCACATATCTCCTGCTTAATCTACCAGGAGGGATATCTTGCAAAGCTTAAAAAAAAAAAAAGATTTCAGAAACTATCACCATAATGCTGGTTTTAATTCAAATCCAGCCATAATTATAACAATGCTTTTAAACAAACAGTAAAATAATAATTTATGATAAAACAAAAAAAGCCAATTTTAAACAGCTGAATTGATTATGCAAAAAGTGACATTAAAAGCTTAGTCAATTTAAATCGATTTATTTAAAATGAACAATTGAGCGCTTTAAAACTTTAGATGAGTAGTACAATGTATTTTTGGTTAAAAGCTTGAAGTGCCATTCAAAAGATCAACTCTGGCAATGCCAATATACTGCACCGTTGAGCAGGTAGGGATGAACCCTATTCGCTGTGTAATCTGAGGCCTGCCCTAGATGATGGGAACGCAAATCAAAATGCAGTTTCTGCTATAACAATAAGGAAATTAAGATTTAAAGTAGGCGTCCAAAAGAAAGAACTCTCCACTTTTCTTATGGCTTCTGACTGTGCCAGGCAGTGATGCACAATGGTGTAACAATGACTCCATTAAATCAACCAACCCACTATGTCCTCTAGCAGTTCTACCAAGTAGTCTGCAATGACAGCTATAGAAGGTTCATAGTTTAAAGAAACGGTTAATTAAACACCATACACAATGTGATGGCTCGGTTTCAAAGCATGTTGAGGTTGGAAATAATACTCCCATTCCATAGCGGTTTGATAAAATCCTGGTTTTACTAGGCGTTTAATAAGACACACATGATCTTATTACACTGTGGCGAATCAAGCTTGCATTAAAACCTGGAATGGATGAAACTGCTAGGCAATTGGAGTCTTTTCCACCCCTGCTGTCTGTCAATCAGATTGCAATGTAATCACCTGTCCATCATGAACAAGCATTTTTAATTTATCAACATACACTATGCAAGCCTTACCGTGATGACAGCTTTGCTGAGACAAAGCGACCCCCTGCAGCCAAACTCCCTCTCATCCTCAGATTTGTAGTAACTCAAGGTGTTATTTTTTAAAACCACCCAGCGGTCCTGCCATCCATGGATATAGTTGGTCCACTAAAAGAATGAAAATGTATCAACATTTAGCTCTGTTTGGAAAGATAAAATAAAACCATTCACATCAGGGTCAATTTTAATGATCTAAACAATGGCAGATCTCAATACAGCACTCTTTAACTATGCATCAATCCTGCTAGTGATTTCCCCCAATGGTCTTTTAGTGGCCCACCTATTAACTATAACATACAACAAAAACACAGTGACATGAGGTCAGAAATAAACCAAAAGAAAAAACAGGTTTATAAATTTCAGGGTGGCTGTATCAAGAGCCATCACTGTTTAGATCTTTAAAACAGACCCCACCATGATCTACTGCATTTAAAAAAACAAATTGTACACATATTACTACCTGATTAGAAAACTTTAAAAACACACACACACACACATGAAAGGGACAATTTCTACTATATGTTCATTTCTTTCGTCCAACGCCTTTGGGGTTATCTAAATAACATTCTCAATGTATTTTTCTACAAAATGTTTTGCAAAACAATATAAAGCATTAGGGATGTTGCAACTACTTAGGCATTATTTTCATCATTAATATAGGATGACAATATTAACATACTGTTTTACAGGCATTTTTGAAATTATGGATGAATTGCTAAATTATGACATATTGTTACGCTAAGGTGACAAATCCATTAATGGCATACACACCTTAATATCTTAAACCTCCACAGTAATCAGTATACAAGACTGGAAGACTGACAAAAAAAGGTGTGCCCTTACAGCATGTCCAGCAGGTTTATATAGAGTTTTGACATACAGGTTATCTTGCTTGTGGCTAAACTCAGAGATAGCTGGCAGTTTGCCAGTTGAGTGATCCTGCAATACAGTATTCAAGTCTTGCTGGTTGGGCTGTTGATAGTCTGACTGACCTACAAATTACAGTTCATACAACACAGCAGCAGGGGCTGGCATTGTGGACTATGGTGTGTGTGTATATATATATGCAAAAATACAGTCATTGCATTTCTGTCAGACCTGTTCAAGCCAAACCATTTGTCTCAGAAGGGCAGAAATTTGCTGCTGCAGTTTGCTTGGTAATTGATTTTATGGAACAGCAAGACACCTAGTCAGTCAATTACTAGTCAAAGGCATGTTTATTGTTTTGACAAGATTTTAACATGTGATATCAGTACTCTATCAATACGGGTGTACTTTCCTATTCTGTTTCAGTCTTTTGAATATTGTGTTATCAGTTTACTTGCTGTAATCCATTGCAGCTTGAGGATAAATATCTGAATTCCTGTTTCTCTGCTTATTGCTTTGTAATATTAATTTATTCACCTAAATTATTGTCATTATTTGTCTACTTTTTTCATCGATACTGTAATTACCTTGAAACGTACAGTTGAGCAAATTCTACGTGTGCGGTATCATTAATATCTACAAACACTTCCCATACACTAATCTGACGCGTTGCGAAGTTATTTATCGCAACAGTCTGGTCATGCGTTTACTATTATTCACAGAACTGACTCTAACCTCGCCCAGCTCTTCTCTGTGAGAGGATGTCTTTTTGACAGTATTACTTCTGATCCCGTAATAAATGATTCACAGGTATCATAAAACAGGTAAATGTTTACAAATCAAAGGGCCCAGCTTTTGCCGTCTGATCTAAACGAGGAAGCGCAGCAGTACACCGTGCATCATGCAGTGACGAGTTTGAAAAATGTGGAAACCTCGTTTAAAACCACAAAATACTATTGCACAAGCGTGTTACCCTCCACTAGCAGTGACACGCACACAATACTTTTAGTTTCACCAAAAAATACCGGTCGAATATTTGGAAATCTGTCAGCGTCAATCTTACAATGCACAAATCATATTTTGTTTTACACGTTATTGTATTATTAATGTGACTTTAACTGATACGGTCGGCTGTGGTATTCAGGGAAGGGAAGTTCAGTTGCGGATAAAATATATAATACATTAAAAATAAACAAATCAATACACATAAAATAAAACTGTCTCGAGATGTCTCTTCTAATAAATATTTTAGGTTAACAGCGTATATTCATAATGACAAGATTACACCTTTATAAAACCAGTCCCTACACAGACATTAGTTGCTGAGGACAGGTCCCTTCGACCACCACCTTGCCCTTCTCACATATGTAATCATCTTACCTTACTGAGGACCCCGCAAAGCTCAACAGGCGGCCCGGACTCCGTTTCGATATCTTCCTCGGAACCCGAAGAATTCCAACTCTGATTGTCTGACATTGAGACTCGTCAAAAACCAGTACCAACAAAAACACAGCGTTAGTGTGCTGGTAATAGACAATAATTATAATAATCAGCCAGAAAATAACAACTCCGTATACGTGACAATCCTGGACAGATGACTGGTGGAACAGCTACAAACACCTGGCCAAAGTAATAATAATAATAATAATAATAATCTTTAACCAAACCCGCCCCTGTTTGGTTTTGTTGAAGTTAAAATGATTATTATGACAGAAGCTGTCTTCTTCAATCAAAAAAATCCAGTTAAGTCACTCTTGTATGACGAAGTGTTGAGCCGTGCGAGTTTTTCTGCCGCTCCTCGCCAGACCCTGGATTAAATGCACTGAATCAGGGATGTGAACGACTGACCTAAACAGACGCCATCTTTCCTGACGTCTCTCTTGTGTTGCGCCGTTGCGCTTGACACGCACAGAGTTGAGGGGCGCTGGCTCTGCGGTGACGTCACGAACAGCTACCCGAGAGGGAAGGGAGACTCCGCCCACGAGGAAGTGTATGATTCCAGCGACGGGGTCCCCGTGGAAACGGTTGCTAGGATGTTGCTCAGGTACTGGAGTTGATGTTGCGTTTAATTTTGCTTCTCTCACCCAAGCAGTAGTAGCGGTATTTTTGTCGTTTGGATGATAGGGTTTTTTTTAGGAAAGTTCCGTTGCTTATTCCCTAAAGAGTAAACAGCAGAGTGTGGTGTTTACGGTATTTCATATTTCTTTTCAATGTTTGCGGTTGAATTATCCAGGAAAAATATTGTAACAAACATGTGTGGCTTTAGAAAAAAAATGTAATTAGATAATGTACAATATAGAATAATAAAATAAATGGATAAATAGACTAGATACCATTATGCCTGAAGGTTTCAATAGAAAGGAACGGTAGATCGTTACATCATTAGCTACATACAGTGAATGACACAAAGAAAAATAAATGTGTGGTTGCCATGGCATCAGAAGCCTATATAAATACCTCCAATGTTTGTTTTCAAACACACTTTCCCTTGTATCTTTGAACAACAAATTATATACACTATATATATATATATATATATATATATATATATATATATAGATAGATAGATAGATAGATAGATAGATAGATAGATAGATAGATAGAAAAATATACAGATAGATAAATACTTTTAAAAAGTGATACAATTAAAATTGTGTTCAAATAGGAGGTTAAATCGAACATTAAACATACACACAATGGGCAATAGGCTGAAGAAAAATGTGGCAATTTGCTGTCAATTAAAAATTAATTTTTGCCCTTAACAAAAATGTCTGTTCTAAAGTTGGTTTTTAATTTTTGCCCTTAACAAAAATGTCTGTTCTAAAGTTGGTGTAGGAGTTGCCAGGAAGTGTTTCTCGCCTATCAGGAAGTTGATAAGCCCAGCGGTACTGAACTGTCGTAAAACGATTATTGGATTATGAACAGAGGTAACAGCGTAATTACTTGCATACATTACTGCTTATACACATACGTTAGATAATAAAATGAATGTATTTTAAACTTAATTGTAAGCCGGTTGTCTTGTGTGAAGGTGATCTTTGTGTGTTTTTTTCTTAGAAAGTATCGAGTCATTGTCAGAAAGCTGGATTATTAACCGTGGCTAGTTTCCTTTCAATTTTAGAGATAGGATTCGTAAGGATTCAAATGTAGAAAATATTTTCTGCTGTGTTTAATATTTATTTTAATAATATTCCGAGTGCACTGCATTAACTTTTCATCCAAGACTGTTCATCCACATTTCAAGAATAAATGCTTCTTTATGTTACAACTTGGAAAGTATTCAATGTAAAGTTGAACTTGAATTACATTTAGAAAGCTCTTTAGTGGATATTGTCTTTTTGTAGGATTCTGCTGAGTGGAACTGTTCACACTGTTTTCCATAATTTAAAAAGTGAACAAATAGGGCAAGACCATCCAGAAATCCATGCATATGCATACATTTTGCTAGACGAATCAACATTATACTATAATTTAGCAGACACACCTGTGGTGGCACAGTCATTTTAATGTTCTCACCTTGGCTGTACTACTATACTTTTGTATAGGTATGCATTCAAAACAATACTGGTGCTCAAAAGGTAACCCGTTTTAAGTTCCACAGACCACAGAGGTATCTGTAGTCCTGTCTGTAGTTTTGAAAGTAACCAGGGATAACCAAAAATGCAATGAAAACTTTAGTATTTTTGAACACCTTCCTTTCTATCTTACCCCCACTATGGTAAAGTGGTGCTTAGACCAAGGTGGTTTCACTGAAATGCTGCGATGGTTTTGAGGCAGCTTTATGAGGTACAATTTACAGAAATGAGCAGGCAAATCAATTTGTAATGAGGCTGTAAATGGTATTTTAACAGCCCTGCAGTTCTTTTGTGTCAGATGGCATTTTAAAATACTGTGAAAATATGAATAATGTAGTCCAAAGAACTTGTTTTTTCAGATTTTTTAATTTTTTTTTTCTTTCAGTCAGAACAGATGCTTGTGAACCACCTGTCAAATTTTGTTTAAACATGCAAGTTATTTTTTACATGTTACAAGAGGCAATTGTACAGACATGCTGTGGAGGTTGGTCACAGAAGTTACAGTTTTAAAAGATACTAAAAGATGGTTTGATCATTTTGATCAATGCTATTTAACCACAATAGAAAATGGACAGAGATACGTGATTACATTTTTATTGATTCAAATAATATCTCTTATACTGAAGTAATAAAATTGGGTTTAAAGAGGCTCACCAAATAGCCTAACATATATTAATTACATAAAAGAGATTTGTTTCCCCTGTTAATCAAGGTAATCGTGATAATTGATTTGAAGAGTTGATATTATTTGTGTAGTTATACTTATTAACACTATCTAATTATGTGTTGCTGCCTGTTCTTAAGGAAGTACGCATCATACTGGCTGAAAATGTTACAATATATTTTTAATGGGAGTTTGACTGTTTCTGAGTCATCTTTGTCACAAAAAACTGCCACCCATATCTCTCAAATGAATAAAGGTGTTACCTCAGGCTTGACAGCTTTGCATGGTTCAGGGTCAAGAACGTTTTAAAACGGGTGACATTTATTGTGCGTGGGATTCTTAGAGGGGTTTGTCTGGCTTGTCACATTAAATCAGGTGATTGGGCAGGTTTGTAAAGCCCATGGTGCACAGTGTCCTTCAGGAATGGATAGATAGGGCGTGCTTATCTTGATAGAACACTTCCCACACCTGACTAGAAACAAAATATGAATTGCAGAGCAAACTGCATCTGCCATAATGTGGTACTGACATGAACCTTGACTCGCTTAGTAGGTAGCCTAAAGATAGTCTAGTTGAGGTTATAAACGACCAGTTTTTAATTAGTAAAATATTGAAACACTCAGACGTTAGCGCGTCTTCTCTCTGCAAATATTCAAAGACATTTTCTCTGTGTTGTGTGTGGTCTTTCCTTCTGAAAACTCAATGCTTTCAGAAACCCAGTAAAGTGGGTGGTTTTAGTCTAAAGTAAAACTGCCTGGAAGAACATAATACAAATGCAATGGTAAGATAACTGGAAGGGATAGTCTGAGTGCTCAATGACGGCATGCCAGACTGCTGTACATCCAGAATGCTCTGACTCATTTCTTTATTGCTGGAGAAATTTCCTTGCTGCACTTCAAACAGGAATTCCCATTGTGAGTCGACTGCTCAGCTGTTCTAAGCGGCGGGTTTGGGAGGAATGCTGACAGCATGCTGCAATTGTGCGTGTTTTGTTTCCGCCAAATTGTCAAATACATCCTAAGAATCACATGCTTTCACAGGAACAAATATCCATCCAAGAAAACACATGAAAAGTATGTACCCTACAGGCTTATACACATAATGATTAGGACTCTTGAGAATGTTTTTATGCTAATAAGAGATAAGAATACATATATTTTTAATATCTTGGTTATTACCCCTTTAAAGTCATTGCAAACTGAAATCAGCTTACTGAGATATTTTCCATTTTGAATAGTGAATCGTTTCAAAGGGCAGTAATCATGAGACCGCCTTCATAGAAGTCATCTGATTCATCCAACTCTTTTCCAGAAAAAGAAATAAGGTTTGAAGTAAGCTGTTGGTTTAAGAAAAACACCAGCATCTCTTTACCACAGGGCCCTTTCACTGTACTTAATTAAACTTTATCATGTTGCAAAAGCGTCACTCACTGAGTTTCAGTTACAATATCATTTAGTGTTTTAAGGTAGACAGCTCCTCTGCTCAACAGGACAACTGGTAGATTATTTGTGAAGGTATTTTTTACAGAGTACATGCACTATACAAACCTTTCTTCTGACGACAAGCTTGTTGTATTGTAACCTATCCTTCTGTAAAGAGAGAGTTCAGTGAAACTCTCTCTTACTAGTTGTTTCTTGTTATCCACTACAAACAGGTTAGCAATTTCATGCATGAGTCTGTTATATTTCTGATTTATGGAGCCCCCTCACAGGTGTTTGCTTGTCATGCATTTTAGGCAGAAAGTTTGAACAAATAGGATAAAAAGGGTGTTTTATCATCTGTTGTCTTCGAGCAGCCCAGCGGAGTGGGATTTTAATGCACTGTGTGTTGCAGGAATGTGAATAAGGTCACAAAAGAAGTAAAAATAAAGAAGATCATGGATGACACAAAACAAAGTGCGGGAGAGCCACGTCCAGTGATGGGAGGTTTCTCTCCAGGATGGCTCTCAACGATAACAAAGCTGGAATGGAGGGGTTAGATAAAGAGAAAATCAACAAGATCATATTGGAAGCCTCAAAGGTAAGCACAGACACTGTGCAGGATACTCTATTGTTTTCTGTTAACAACAAAACATATAAAATCCTCCCTTTAGACTAATATAACAACTTAACATATTCAAATGATAACAAACACTGACAATCACAAGGTGGTTTATTTTCTCAGAGAATGACTTGAATGAAACGGAAGAAAAAATATTCTAATTGTACAGCAGCTAACTGTCTCTGAGACTGAACTTTTCTTTGCTTCATGCAGGATGGTTTTCAGTACACCAGGTATCCATGGAAACAAGCAGTTGTAGCTGTTGTAATACCTCTGTTGCTTTTGATCACTCAGAGCTTTTCAAAGTACTCTCAGAATAAATCAGTAGCTCGGGTTACTACTTAGTGATTTAGTGTCCGCCCCCTTTCAGTTTTCTTGTAGAAAATCCTGGTCTAAGCAATGCTAAGTCAGGCTGTACTGTAGACCTGAATATAGTTGTTCATTGTGGACTGTTTGGCTTGCACTGTTGTATTAATCATCACAGAACACCAGAGACTCTAGGCATGTTGAGCAAATTGAAAATGTTAGTACATGGCAGGTAATTAATAAAACCCATGTAATCGCAGTAAATATCTTGCCAATTAAGATATGCATCTGATTACTAAAACTCATTTTAAAACGTTTTGATTGTGAATCACATTTCACGGAATGTATTATTGCATTGCTCAGGTTAAATAGCAATGATCAAAAAACTTTGAACTCATAAAACGCTTATTTGCGGTCTGTTCTTTTCTGGAAGCTGATGTGAAGTAAATTGTAAAAAAAGAAAAACGTTTTGTTGTATTTTTCTAGGGTTCTCGGTTTTATGAGAATGAGTTAAAGAAGGAGCAGCAAGTCAACCAACGAATCGAGAAGATGCTGCAGCAAAAAGAGCAAATCACTGAGCAACAGCTCAGAAAAGCACAATCACAGGTATACTGTATGCTTGTGTTTAGATCCATAGTGAGCATCTTCACCTGGAATCATTGCTCAATTGATGTACGATTAGTTTTACATTTAAATTGCAAAAGTAAATTAATTAAGCTTAGTTCATGGATTGTTATTTATACCCTACTAACAAAAGGTGCTATTCAAGTATAACGCTGTATTTCAGAGGTTCCAAGCCTGTTCCCAGTTTATCCCAGGTGCTCCTTAAAATGTCCCAAAAGGGTTATGAGTGTTAGTCAAACTGTGAGATTCATATTGCAATCTGCATCTGTTTCAGTTTCAGTGTCAGCTCATACATTTATTTTGACTCACCGTATATGAATGTGGTTTCCAGAGACTTCTTTGATAATCAGATATGCAATCACTGGTTTTCTCTGATGCAGTCATCCCTAAACTGGTCATGAGTTTTACAGCAAACTGCATTCTCAATCATCATAAGACTGTAAGAAACCACAAGACCTATATGAACTCAACAGAATACTCATTTTCCCAATAATCAACTAGATTATTGTTGCTCAGGAATTCCTACCATATTTCAGGATTAACTAAACTCTATTTGCAATATTTCTTTTTAAATACATTTTGTTATGTTTGAGGTGTGTTAGCAGGCTGGCTGGTTATCAAACTTGAGTGAATTCTGTTTTTTTACAAGGCCTGCTTACCCTTGTTGCAGATAAGAACGGTCGAGCAGAGACGTTTCTGCAGAAATTATTTATAGATCCTTGTAACTTAGAGTGGTTTTGTGGTTGTTCCAGAAGTGTTAATAAATGGTGCATTCTGCAGAATTGTGACAGCTGTGGAAAGGAAACACACACACACACACACACACACACACACACACAGATCATTTCTTACTGTTTCTTACACATTTTTCAAAATCTCTTCTGTAACAAAATTACCAGAAAGTCAACAACCTTTATTTTTGTTTGAACAACCAGGTTTTTATTTTTGTCACAGAGAGGGCATCAAGATAAAAATGTGTTTTATTCTAAGCTATACCTCTAGAATAAATTTATCATAGATTATTAAGTCAGGTTGTTTACCTTCTTAATAAATAAATATAAAGGGGACGTATTTGTTCTGGAGCAGCGTTTTTAACCCAGCTGGGAATGCTTATCAAACATAAATGTTACACTTTATACTTTTGAGTTTTAACATGCTATCTGGAGACTTATCCAATTGTGTTTGCCTGCCTGATAATATAAAACGCTACTATTGTTTTTCATGAAATATCAATTATCTACATTCAAGAGAATCTCACTATAATGAAAGTCATTGCTCTGGAACAGTTTCACACCTGACATTGGTTGTGAAATTAAAAAAGACATGCCAGTGTTGCTTTGCTGTGTCCAGGTGGAGAAGCTTGCAGTGGAGTTGGAGAGAGGTCGTGAGCTTGGATACACCATAGTGCACGTTGACATGGATGCTTTCTATGCAGCTGTGGAGATGAGGGACCGCCCAGAGCTGAGAGATAAACCAATGGCTGTGGGGTCCATGAGCATGCTGGTAAGAATGCCCTTGCAATGTGCTGCTAAGCTCAATATAATATAGAATATATTATATAAAATAGCTGCAACATAAATATTATGAGATCATTAAACAAGTGCTGCAAATATAGACTCATCGCTCCTAAACAAACTACTCCCCTGTAGGTCAGGCTTAGTGCAAAAGGAACTCCCTTGATACAATGAGCAATGGTTCTGGTGTGGCTGTGGAGATTATTTGATGGGGGTTGTGCTTGATAGGATTTCATTACTGCCCAGCACACTTTAACAATTACATATTAGAGAGTGTTTTGAGGCATTGCATTTCTGGCTTAATAAACTGAAAGACCCCTTCTGTGGAGCTGTGTTTGCTTGTTGCTGGGTTGGGCTAGCTGGAGACATCTTGGCATCTCGAACTTTAATACTTTTGGTGCCAAAGATTACAAATGTGAAAAGGCTGTTGAATAGGAACCTTCTACTGTAGCTTAACTGAGCCCCTGGACTCTTTTCATAAATGTTATTTCCACCATTTGTTTTATCACAGGAAAGCACACCTTACCAGTAATATTACAGAACTAAAACCAGAATCTTAAGTGCACCATTGTAAATGGTTCCCTGGAGAAAGAAAAGGCGAGGTGCCCTGTACATTGTTTTGTTTATTTATTTTTAGAACGGGGTTTTCCCCCTCCGCCCCCGTGTTATTTTGTATTTTATTATTATTATTATTATTATTAGTATTATGGTTTATTTATTATTATTTATGACGGTGAAGTGCCGCGTATTTTGTTTGTGTTCAGGACGGCGTAGCCAATTTGTTTGTTTTGTTTAGCGTGGATGGGTAGCCCCATCCACAGCACTTTTTAATAAACTCATGCAGATTGTGGCCGAGGGGTAATAGGATAATTACTAGCCAGTTAAACCCCTCGGCCACGGTATATAAGCCTGCAGCACTCTGCGCTCGTGGTGGGTGTTAGAGAGGAGAGAGCGAGCAGAGAGACGGAGAGCAAGAACGAAAACAAAACTAAAACTAAACGACAACCGTAAGGATCAGTGAAGGCTATTGCCCAGCCTGATCGCGTTGTTTGTGTTCGAGACTTGTTTTTGTTTACCTTTTTTATTTCGCTCTGTGAGCAAGTCTTTTTGTTTAAACCTTTGATTTATTTTTGTATTAAATAAAACTGTGGCCAGTCGATTCTTTCTTTTGAACTGCAGTACCTGGTGTCAGTATTTTTCCCTTCCTGCTTCTGCCTGACGTCACCTCCCAGTCACCCTGTCACAGTGCCCTACTTGGAAACTGATATATAGTTTCAAAAGCAGTGCCTGTGGGGCTGCTTTTCCAAGCTACCCTTGAACCTTGAGTGTTGCAACAGTGAGAACATAAAACCTTCGAAAGACAGTGCAAGTTAAAATCTTTAGTTACTCAGCGGAGAAAGAGAGGAAGGATCTAGGAGACTGTTATGGGATTTATTGCCACAGGAATGTCTTAGAGACAAATCTTTGCTCTGATGAGAATTTTAAAGTGTACAGCTTTTTTTTCTGTCAGTGCCTGCTCCTGATAAACAGAAGCTGTGCAGGCATTGAGTAAGAACTGATCAAAGGGTGCTCTGTGTGTTCCACCTTCTCAGAGGGCAAATGTTCACCACATGATCTAATGTACATGTGGGTGTGTGTGTGTGTGTGTGTGTGTTAGGGGGGGGGAGTGAGTATTTGCATGGGTTGGCGACTCAGGTATATCATTTATCAGCAACGTGACATTTTTGGTGCCTGCAAGTTTAAAATGGTAATCATGTCATTTAATTTCTTTCTCATTTCAGTCAACTTCTAATTATCATGCTAGGAAGTTTGGAGTGCGTGCTGCCATGCCTGGGTTTATTGCAAAGAAACTGTGTCCCAACCTGATCATAGTGCAACTGCACTTTGACAAGTATAAATCAGTGAGTGCAGAGGTAAGCCACTTATCACCAGCTCAAGGCTCCTGGTTTAAAATAACACATTTTGTTCCCCTTGCAGCATAATTGTATGTATTTGTGGTTGTGTTTGTATTATATATAATGATCCATCGTAGTGCAAAAATGTTTTACTTCATTTTTCATATTGTGGGGTGTTATAGCATACAAGGATATCATTGGCTTTGTTTAAACCTTTTTTTGACCACCAACTTTTTAGTACTGACATCAGTAAAGTTATTATAATTTTCCTTATTCGTACCTTACATAGAAGGTACAAGAATACAGCCAGTGAAATGCTGTTAAATGTTACTATTTCTCAGAACATGTTATCACATCACTAACATTGTCAGCAGGTAAATTAACTAATAGGTAAACCACATGGAGAAACTGTCGACCCCATGCACACCCCCTCCACCCCGTGTGTGGAAGCAACAGGCTCAGCAGCATCCATTCACTTTCTGTTATAACATAGTGTATATACACCCCGTGTCAGAGCATTGGAGAACATACCTTGAAACTGTATTTCAAGTTGTAATGTGTAGACAAGGGAGTGGGTGCCTGTTGCTCACATACATTATTCCTCAGTGATTATTATTCCTTGTAACAAAATATAGGAAATAACATTGAAACATTTAAAAGAAAGGAGGTAGGGTCCAGTTGTCCTATTAAGCATCCCCTTATCATTTTCTTTAATTCCACTTCTGCCACCAATTATTAAATAACTCATATGTCCAAACCTTTTGACAAATTGCATTATTTTCTGCAGCTTTTTTTTGCATACAAAATTACTTTTTTTTCAGATAGCTTCAATGCTTGTTAATAGTTTTATATTCTGTTGCAGGCTCACCCTTGCTCTTACATATTATAAATACAGTATTTGTTTCTTTACAGCAGATGACCATCCTGATAAAAGGTTTCATTTTGTTTTTATTACTTTTTTTATTTCAAGGTGCAGAAATATTTGCAGACTATGATCCGAATTTCCTGCCAATGAGTCTGGATGAAGCCTACCTGGACATCACGGAGCACCTCGAGCAGAGGCGATGCTGGCGAGTCCAGGAGGACCTGCTACATTAGCACAGACAGCCCTTCTGAAGGTGCTGAAGCGGAATTTTGCTGGGCCAGAATTGTCATTGTATTGGGACATAACAAATACACATAGGTTAAAGTTCATAGTTCAGGAAACAGTCCCATCAATCTTACCTGTCATGCACTTCCATTCACTATTAGAATCTGTTATAGATTTTTTTTTTTTTAAATAAACAATACAGTATCTGGTACTATACTGTTTCCAGGTAGTCTTACTGTGTCACATTGTCACGTAGGTCAGATCACCTCAGCTGTGTGTTGAGGGTGAAGTGGCTCACCGGTTGCCAAGCATGTCACTCAGTTTCACTGTAAGTTATAACTTTGGTCCCTCCTACACCTTGCTCTGGCATTGGTCGAGCTCTAGTATCCTAATAAACCAATCTAGCTGTCAGGCCCAACCCTGGCTTCTGAGAGCTGATGAAATCAAACTCTCAAGGTAGTACAGCAGCAGTATCTCCACGCTTTACACTGTTCATGTGAACGCTGCCCATTACATTTCTAAATGATTACAAAGTGAGTTCATCAGCACATACCATACCCGTTCAGCTATAGGAGCATCTCAGCTATAGGGGCACCAGTTAACCCAACAACCAAGCTAACAATAGGAAAATAAGCAAATCTTTGTTTTTGTCTAAGGAGGGAGTGTCAATGAAGGTGATGAGAACACTTCTCCAGTGCTTTTCGAGGACAGTCCCCTCTGCCTCCACAGAAGGCTGTAGTGTTTGGAATTTCAGCTGAGGAGGTGGTGAAGGAAATGCGCTTCAGAATCGAGCAGAAGACCACATTAACAGCCAGTGCAGGTGACACAATCTCAGCATTCAGTGTTTCATTTACACCAGCAGTGGAAATAAGACTCCCATTCCATAGCAGTTTGATCCATTCCTGGTTTTACTATTTTAACAACACACATCTGTTACCTATGCACTGTGGCTAATCAAGGGTGAAACTGTCTCTGAGCTCATTTAGCTTTTTCATTCTCTATTTAAAGTATTTGCCATGCCTTTGATTTAACAGCTGCAGTAGTTTGTTATCAAATTATAAAGAAACAATTTCTGAAGAGTCTTAATGAATCAAAAGTTCAAACCGTTTAAATTTAAATTGCGTTATTGTTTGTTTTGTGGAAATGACCAGTTCAATTCAGATGCATTATTATTTTATTGAACCATTTTTTGGACATGCAGTTATTTAATGAAGAGTAGTGATGTTTAGATAATGTCATTCCGGTGTGTGCCTGGTCTCTAGCTAAAGAAATAGATTGTTTCTAAAGAGTTGGATTAAATATGATTATGTCTAATGTTCTATTATTTCAGGCATAGCTCCAAATATGATGTTGGCAAAAGTTTGTAGTGATAAGAATAAACCAAATGGTCAGTATATGATCCCCCAATCGACAAGCTGTGATGGACTTCATCCAGGGATTACCTATTCGGAAGGTATGGCTTTTAGTGAATATTTGGGAACAGGAAACCATTAAATACAATTATCTTTCCAGTGCTGTTGGTTGTGTAGTTTCTCTGACAATTATAAATGGGTGTACTTCAGAGATTGCTCTGGGGCATTGCACTGGCCAGATCAGCCTCATGTGTGTCACCAAAGCATGAAAAACAAGCTTCTAATGATAGGCACCGGAACATGATTTACATACGCTTGTGTGCACAGCACATCTGATTACCTTGCAGTCTTGCACATTTTGTATTAGGATCTATAAATAAAATCTACTTGCATGTCTAATAATTGACATTTTAATGACCTTAAAAATATGCAATATGTATGGAAAAAATACTACATCAAGTTGCTATTTAAAATGAAATTAATTATTCTTCAATCGTGATTTATCTGTGCTTCTGTTTCCTGTCAAACTGGATGCGTGCTTGCAGAGCTCACTCAATGTTGAGGTTGTGCTAGAGGCAATTAGAGAGCTGGACCAGTAACACAGAGGCTGTGTGGTCCAGTGGTTAAAGAAAAGGGCTTGTAACCAGGAGGTCCCGGTTCAAATCCCACCTCAGCCACTGACTCATTGTGTGACCCTGAGCAAGTCACTTAACCTCCTTGTGCTTCGTCTTTCGGTTGAGGCGTAGTTGTAAGTGACTCTGCAGCTGATGCATAGTTCACACACCCTAGTCTCTGTAAGTCGCCTTGGATAAAGACGTCTGCTAAATAAACAAATAATAATAATAACACAGGATAGGCAGCGATGGCACAAATAGGCTCTTCTTGTTGAAAAGGTTAAATAAATCTAGGGTTCTCGTTATATCTCGTTGTATATTTTCATAGTAGCTGCATGGCATTCAATTTGCACGATGTCTGTATTGTAAATAACTACCGGTATTATGAATGAGTTGTGGTATTCATATGAGCACAAAACTCATTCACTGGATTGATGTTGAAATTGAATGCAGCTCCACACGACATACAATTACAGCTCCAGCTCTGTATTAATAAGCCCCATCATTTTGGCAGCGCAGTGGCGAACTCCAGTGTTTCCTAAATCTTTTCTAAAAGGAGATTCTAGGGAGAGTTTTTCTGCCTGGGTTGATGATTTATTCTGTAATATACCCTGGAGGTGTTCGCTGTGTATCACAAGTTTATTTATTTTAAATGAGTTATTTAATGAAGAGTGTTTTCCAAAGTCTTCTTTTTAGTAATACAATGAAGTGTATTGTTATCCATTAAACTGTTAAAAGTGGAACAGTTTTATGTCAACTGAATATTAACTGCATTTATTAAAAAGAACAATATTTGAAATGACTCGTTAACTTTGTGAACAGAACCCTACAACTAAACCGCTGTTTCCAGAAGACACCTATCAATATTAAGATATATGTGCTTGGATTTTCCTCTGTTCTTTATTGTTGAAAATGCCCCCTTCATATATCACTGTTTAAGCGAGGCATTTCAGAATGATGTGCTTGCCTTTTTTCTGTCCCGTGAGATACTGACTCGCTCTAAAGCAGCACAACGCATTTTTGACCCAGATGGCCTTCCATATGTGTGCACGAGCATAATATGGTTTGTTTACTTTTTGCTGTCTAAAACTTTTAAATAGAGGCTCAAGAGCTGCTGTGTTGAGGATTTTAAATGCTTGAATCAGATCGCTGCGTAGTCTTCTTTGTTCAAGACTGAATAGATTCAAATCTTTGAGCCTGTCTGCATGTGACATGCCTTTTAAACCCGGAATAATTCTGGTCGCTCTTCTTTGCACTTTTTCTAGAGCAGCAATATCCTTTTTGTAGCGAGGTGACCAGAACTGGACACAGTATTCTAGATCAGGTCTTACTAATGCTTTGTAAATTTTTAACATTACTTCCCTTGATTTAAATTCAGCACTTTTCACTATATATCCGAGCATCTTGTTGGCCTTTTTTTTTAATAGCTTCCCCACATTGTCTACATGAAGACATTTCTGAGTCAACATAAACTCCTAGGTCTTTTTCATAGATTTCTTCTTCAATTTCAGTATCTCCCATATGATATTTATAATGCACATTTTTATTGCCTGCGTGCAGTACCTTACACTTTTCTCTATTAAATGTCATTTTTCCATGTGTCTGCCCAGTTCTGAATGCTGTCTAGATCATTTTGAATGACCTTTGCTGCTGCAACGGTGTTTGCCACTCCTCCTATTTTTGTGGCAAATTTAACAAGTTTGCTTACTATACCAGAATATAAGTCATTAATGTAGATTAGGAAGAGCAGAGGACCTAATACTGATTCCTGTGGTACTCCACTGGTTACCTCACTCCGTTTTGAGGTTTCTCCTCTAATCAGTACTTTCTGGTTTCTACATGTTAACTACTCCCTAATCCATGTGCATGCATTTCCTTGAATCCCTACTGCGTTCAGTTTGAGAATTAATCTTTTATGCGGGACTTTGTCAAAAGCTTTCTGGAAATCTAAATAAACCATGTCATATGCTTTGCAATTATCCATTGTCGATGTTGCATCCTCAAAAAAATCAAGCAGGTTAGTTAGACACAATCTCCCTTTCCTAAAACCATGCTGACTGTCTCCCAGGATACTCTTACCATATAAGTAATTTTCCATTTTGGATCTTATTATAGTTTCCATAAGTTTACATATAATAGAAGTCAGGCTTATTGGTCTGTAGTTACATGGTTCAGTTTTGTCTCCCTTTTGTGGATCGTTATTACGTTTGCAATTCTCCAGTCTGTCGGTACAACCCCGTGTCAAGAGACTGTTGCATGATCTTGGTTAGCGGTTTATAAATAACTTCTTTCATTTCTTTGAGTACTTTTGGGAGGATATCATCCGCCCAGGGATTTGTTTATTTTAAGAGCTCCTAGTCCCTTCTTCTTTAACACTTCTTCTTTAAGTTTGTTATTGTTTGTGAGGCTGCGGTACATGATACAGCTGTAAATCCAATACAACTGTCCAATTGTTTTGGGAGAGTGGGGCGGGCTTCACCATGAAGAGGTGTACATTACCATTCTATATTCCTGTAGCTGCTCATAAACTCCCCCTTACACTAAAGATAGAATTGCCTTGTTGTCTCAAACTGACGGTTTGTGCGAGCCTTCTATGTTTCTGTATACAACCGTCATTACTCGGACAGAGTCAAAGGAGAGGCTGTCAGACTGTCACTGTCTCGTTCATGCAGAAATTACCACAGAAATAAAAGAGAAATGGACATCAATGAGAATTTAATTATTAAAGTCAAAAATATAATGTTGTATTGCAACCTCCCCAAAACAAAATCTCGTGGTCTAGATTACGGTTTTCATCAATCCCAAGGTTTTTCGGCAGGGGTCTCGCTGGTATGAACACTTAGGGGTTGACATGTCTGCTAAAGACAAGTTTTGTTTTTGATTAATTTAATTATTTTAATTAGCTGCTTTATTCAGTTAATCAGTTGGGTATTTCTGGGAGGCACGTTGTGTGAAATACATTTAATTTGTTTCAAGGCTATCCAATTATTGGCTGAGCTATTTGTAGCAGGCTTGTTCTGGGATTGTCAAGTCAGCACTGTGGTAGTGATCTCCTTGGTGAATACAATGGAAAAGGGTAATGTGTGTGTTTGCTGAGCTGAAGGATGCATGGATGTGTTTTCCTCCAGGTGCCAGGCATAGGGAAAGTTACAGAGAAAATGCTGAGAGCCCTTGGGATTACTACCTGTGCTGAGCTGTACCAGCAGGGGGCACTGCTTACCCTCCTTTTCTCTGAAACATCATGGCATCATTTCATGGAGATATCACTCGGTTTGGGTTCAACACATATTGAGAGGTCAGCCTGCTGCTTTTAACATTTCTACTGTATAAATCTTAAAGAAAATAACTCGGAAGAGACACTCGTATATAGTGTGCAGAAGATTTTAAAATGACATTTTCATTTTTATACTTTCTTTTATAGTGTTTAAACCCATTGTTAGTGGCAACACTTTGTGCAGTTATTCACAGGCTGTGTGCAATTGGCATCTGTCTGTGCTATGACCGTGTTATGGGCTGCTGTAAATAAAGTTTCCTTTTGTGTTGGAGTGGTCAAGGTTAAAGTAAACATCGTTTACAGCAGCTGGTCTACAACAATGACTGTGAATGATGTGAATATAGAAAAGCTAGATTAAAAAGCTGACTATTTCTCTGATGTTGTTTTTCATTGTACAGGGATGGCGAGAGAAAGAGTATGAGCACAGAAAGGTACAGTGCTTCAGTTTTACTCCAGAAGATAGTGAGATAAGGACACTGCTGTTCATGTCTGTGCATTTAAACACATGCTGCAGTGTCAGTAAACACCCTTTCATTGTATAGCATTTTGTCTCAAATGTCTTTTTAACACAATCGCAGTTGATTTTTTCATCCATGTTCCCTGAGTCATCAATCAGAATGGGGAATGCTGTCGACAACATATTGGCTGAGAATGACTCCATTCTATCTTTATTTATTTTATTTGTTCATTCATTTAACCAGGAATAGAATGACACAAAGCCTAATTTACATGGCAGCAGTAATTTACATGGGTCTCCTAGCAGCAGTAATTTCACACCACTAAAAACACCATCACTCTAAAAACATTATCATACATTCAGTCTGGGATCATGAAACATTTACACTTCGATAGTTCTTGGATCCAACTCAATAAAGTACATTTAACCTTAGTGATTTAAAAGGGTTTAAAGTCAAACATTCTGTTCAAGTGCTATTCTGTATAAATAAAAGTCACTCAGAGATTTGCACTGATGGCAGACAGCAGTTTGTTGCTTTCATTGTAAGCTTACATTTCATTTCTTATGCATTGCAGGACTTTCAGCGAGCTGAGTAACGCAGAGGATCAGTACAGCTTCTGCCGTGAACTCTGTCACGATCTCGCTCAGGATCTGCTCAAGGAAGGGTTGAAGGTACAGGGCAGTACTAGAGCCCATACAGCCATTTCACAAGGGATAGCCACATATATTTGCCACAACAATAAACAGATTAGTTACCCTCTCACTGTTGCTGAAACCCAATTATTGGGGGTAAAATGAAGAACAAACATCCCAACCAGTCATTCTGCAGTGGTATAGATTCCATAACATGTGGGTGTCGCTGCATGTGGGGGATTTTTTGTGTCAGTTTTGGAAGAAGGGACATTCATTCAGGTCTATTCAGGAATACAAAGATATTTAGGAAGCCGTCTGAAAAAAAAAAAGGCAGCAAATTACCCATCAAGCACCACAAACCTGCAGGGGCAGACTCTTTTCACTGTACTGTCCCTGTACAAAAATAGATATTCAAAATGTGACCTATAGAGCTAGAATGAATCAGTCACGGTGTGGTCTGCAGTATTTCTGTGTAGGCATCTTTACAGTTACTGTACTGTTTCATTTTGCTTTCATAGGTGATTGTTTGTAAACTCTTTATAACTGACAGAGCTGCAATAACAGTAGAAGACATAGTAAAGAGATCTCTTTAGCCATGCTCCTTACTAAGATAGAAAGCCGCTATAAAACCTTGTATCTCCAGATTAGTGTGCTGGAATAGGAAGCCTGTCTTGTAATTACTTCCTGGCATTGGAAAAACTGTGAGCATCCATCACACTCCAACTACACCTGTTAACTTTCTGATCACGTAGGGGAATACGATTGCAAGGAGCGTGCCAGCTGCTCCCTGTGCTGCAGCCCTGTGTTATCTCAAATCCATGCCATGAAAGAAGAGAGGGCAGATAGGACTGACTGAAAGTGCTGCTGCACTTCGGTGTGTCTCAGGGGTTTACAGAGCATGCATAAAACCCAAGGAAAATGATCTATATAAGCTTTCAAAGTGTGGTGGGAGTACCTAGCATTCTCCTTCCAGCAGATGCATTGTAAGAGAAACACATCTGCACTCGCCAGTTTAGTTATTGCAAGGGATACTGCAATGATTTCCCATAGAGACAGGATTGCTTGAACTGTTTTTCATACTCTTCAGCAGTCAGCAGCTCTAGAAAGCACTGCAATATGTGACTCAAAGAAAGATTTTAAAAAGGAATTTGTTTATGAGGGTTATTTTTTTTCTCAAATTGTCTGTTTTATTTATTTATTTATTTTTGAATGAGTTTGTTTCTAAATGTATATTTATTGCACCAAAGTGAGCGAGCAGAGGTGGGCCGAATGTGCTTTTCTCGTTCTTAAGTTTCTTATGCTCTTATTTCCTTAGCTCTGTCATGCATGAAATATTGGAAATAACTGATTTTTTTTTTCCATTGCTTTATATGACTGTATGATGCTGAAGTTTACTAATATATTCAGTTCTAGGTGTAGGCTGGTGTAGTGCTGCTAGAAATGAAGAGCAGCTCCTGAACTCATAGTCAAAGTATTTCAACACAGAATTATCACCAAAATAAACCACACTATTTGATTATTATAAAATAGCCGTGTGTGATATTAGCCACATGGTCTGCACTTTGCAGTCTTTCTGTACCAAGCCCAGAAAGTAAACATACAGTATTGGCTTTTCTTTCTGTTTATTATTCTTTAGTCTGTATTCTTTTCAGTATGCCAAACACAGATAAAGTTCAGCTTCATAGCAAAAGGAAATACGTGTTATAGGTTCAGTGTAAAACTGAGACTCTCTCTCAAACAAACACCTAATCAAAAACTTGTTTCTGTGGGATCTCTCTGTCATTCACTTTCACTGGGATTCCAAAACAATCTGACATAAAACCACCCTGTACAGTTCAGGGTTGGGGTCAATTCCTGTTTTCAACTCCAATAACCACCTGCTATTGATCTTTCATTTATTTTGCAGGGGAAAACAGTGACCTTGAAACTGAAGAACGTGAATTTCGATGTTAAAACCAGGGCTTCCACTGTGTCTTCTGTCGTCTCCACTGAAGAAGAAATATATGCTATAGCAAGGGACCTGCTGAAGACAGAGATTGATAATGCCAGTCCACAGCCCCTGCGATTAAGGCTTATGGGTAACACTAATTCTATCTGAAGAACATAACTCCACAGTAACTACCTAAGTAGTTTTGACTTGGTGCTTGAGTGTGCCGATTGCATAATCATATACAGCTATGGCCAAAGGTTTTGCATCACCTAGAATTTTAGGATTGATTGATATATACAGTACTGTGCAAAAGTTTTAGTCAGGTGTGAAAAATGCTGTAAAGTAAGAATGCTTTCAAAAATAGACATGTTAATAGATTATATTTATCAATTAACTAAATGCAAAGTGAGTGAACAGAAGAAAAATCTAAATCAAATCCATATTTGGTGTGACCACCCTTTGCCTTCAAAACAGCATCAAGCATCAATTCTTCTAGGTACACTTGCACACAGTTTTTGAAGGAACTCGGCAGGTAGGTTGGCCCAAACATCTTGGAGAACTAACCACAGTTGTTCTGTGGATTTAGGCAGCCTCAGTTGCTTCTCTCTCTTCATGTAATTCCAGACAGACTCGATGATGTTGAGATCAGAGCTCTGTGGGGGCCATACCATCACTTCCAGGACTCCTTGTTCTTCTTTACGCTGAAGATAGTTCTTAATGACTTTTGCTGTATGTTTGGGGTCGTTGTCATGCTGCAGAATAAATTTGGGGCCAATCAGATGCCTCCCTGATGGTATTGCATGATGGATAAGTATCTGCCTGTACTTCTCAGCATTGAGGAGACCATTAATTCTGACCAAATCCCCAACTCCATTTGCAGAAATGCAGCCCCAAACTTGCAAGGAACCTCCACCATGCTTCACTGTTGCCTGCAGACACTCATTCGGTATGCGCTCTCCAGCCCTTCGGTGAACAAACTGCCTTCTGCTACAGCCAAATATTTCAAATTTTGACTCATCAGTCCAGAGCACCTGCTGCCATTTTTCTGCACCCCAGTTCCTGTGTTTTCGTGCATAGTTGAGTCACTTGGCCTTGTTTCCACGTCGGAGGTATGGCTTTTGGCCGCAAGTTTTCCATGAAGGCCACTTCTGACCAGACTTCTCCGGACAGTAGATGGGTGTACCAGGGTCCTACTGTTTTCTGCCAGTTCTGAGCTGATGGCACTGCTGGACATCTTCCGATTGCGAAGGGAAGTAAGCATGATGTGTCTTTCATCTGCTGCAGTAAGTTTCCTTGGCCGACCACTGCGTCTACGGTCCTCAACATTGCCCGTTTCTTTGTGCTTCTTCAAAAGAGCTTGGACAGCACATCTGGAAACCCCTGTCTGCCTTGAAATTTCTGCCTGGGAGAGACCTTGCTGATGCAGTATAACTACCTTGTGTCTTGTTGCTGTGCTCAGTCTTGCCATGGTGTATGACTTTTGACAGTAAACTGTCTTCAGCAACCTCACCTTGTTAGCTGAGTTTGGCTGTTCCTCACCCAGTTTTATTCCTCCTACACAGCTGTTTCTGTTTCAGTTAATGATTGTGTTTCAACCTACATATTGAATTGATGATCATTAGCACCTGTTTGGTGTAATTGTTTAATCATACACCTGACTATATGCCTACAAAATCCTGACTTTGTGCAAGTGTACCTAGAAGAATTGATGCTGTTTTGAAGGCAAAGGGTGGTCACACCAAATATGGATTTGATTTAGATTTTTCTTCTGTTCACTCACTTTGCATTTAGTTAATTGATAAATATAATCTATTAACATGTCTATTTTTGAAAGCATTCTTACTTTACAGCATTTTTCACACCTGCCTAAAGCTTTTGCACAGTACTATATATATATATATATATATATATATATATATATATATATATATATATATATATATATCAGTATAGTTTAGATCATGTAATCAAAGAAAATACAAAATGATATTGCCAAAGTCTGCCAGAAGCCATAATAGTATTTCATGTTAGATTTTGAAATGTACAATTTTTGTCAGTTTTTCATTAAGTAAGCGGTGTGTAATTCACTATGCTAATGTAACATTATTCAGCAGGTTTCCTTCAACTTTATGAAGCAAAATGTGTTCGTTCTATAGGGTGATGCAAAACCATAACTGTACGGTACAGTTAAGTTGTCTGTAATTCAGTCTAAGGCATGGTATATTTGTTATTCATTTTAACTTCATAGATATCAAATCACTTTATTTTTTCCTGTAAGGAATTGAGCTTTGTGGTCATTTAGCATTCGTGACAGCAAAATGATTGCAGCACTGGAATCAATGAATTATTTCATTAATCAATTTATTAACCTGTCCTTTCTCATCAGAAGCTCTGCCTTTGAATCCAGGCTAGGATACTGGCCTCATTTCACAGCTGGTGATCTCTTAGCTGCCATGTGATTCTGTTTGTTCTTGGTACAACAGAACAGATGCCACAGTAGACGGTGAAGCTAAGGGAAGATGCTCAGTAAGATACCATTCATTTATGGTCAAGTGCAGGCTGTTGTGAGGGAATGATGAGCAAGGATGTGCAGTTATTGAAATATCTTACAAAAATTATAGAAAATAACCCTAGAGTATGTGGATCCACTTACAGCAGTGTCCGTAGGGATTTCTTACAAGGTGTTTTCCTCATTGCGGATAGTTCTGCGTGTTTCACCAAACCACTTCCCTGACAGTACAGAACAGTACAGTGGTCACTCACAGTCCCTCTGTTCTTCTGTCTGATTTAGGGGTACGAGTCTCTGGGTTTCTGGCGCAAGAAGATAAGAAACCTCTCCAGAAGAGCATCATTGGTTTCCTCCAAGCAGGAAAACAGGTGGCTCCTACTACTGTGGACAATGTCAGCCAAGACACCAGAGCCAACACTGGTGAACAAGACACCAGAGCCAACACTGGTGAAGAAGACAGCAGAACCAACACGGGCAAACAAGACAGCAGAACCAACATGGGCGAACAAGACAGCAGAACCAACACGGACAAACAAGACACCAGAGCCAACACGGGTGAACAAGACAGCAGAATCAACACAGACAAACAAGACAGCAGAACCAACATGGACGAACAAGACAGCAGAACCAACACGGACGAACAAGACACCAGAGCCAACACGGGTGAACAAGACAGCAGAATCAACACAGGCAAACAAGACAGAAGAGCCAACACGGACGAACAGGAAGGAGCTTGAGTTTCTTTAACAAGAAGAGAGCTGCGCGAGAGCAGGCCAATGAGCAGCAGCGACAGTCCTTCTTTGAGAAGGTCCAGGCCCAGAGGCAGCGACTCCTGGAGACACAGCAGGCCCATGACCATGGGGATGCTCCGATGAGCCACACAGTCAGAGAGGATGAGGGAGGACCATCATCAAGCAGAAACAACAGACCTTTGGGTCAAAGTTTCACTTGTCCTGTTTGTTTCCAAAAGCAGAACACAACCAATCTGGGGACCTTCAACAGGCACATTGACGAATGCTTGAGCGGATCTCCAGTGAATGAGCCCAGTTTAGTCCCTGGCGTGCAAGAGGGTGCAGACCTGTTAGTCAATGAACCTACAGAAAAGAGCCTGGATAATAGTACCTGCACTTTGCCAAGGAGGAAAGATTGGAAATGTGACAGAACAGTGGGCTTAGTGCAATTGGAAGACATTTCACTGGGCCATTGTAGTACTTCCCTAATCCTCCCTGTCAAGCACGGTGCTGATATAGTAACATCAACAAAGACAGTCCCAGGAGGTACAGAGAGTTTAACGAACATCACACATCCTATTAGGGAGTCGTATTCTAATAATGTAGCTTCAGTTAAGGAGTCAAACATCTCACAGGGTTGCCGAATAACAAGTGTTCCCAGTGACAGTTCTTCAAAAAACCACAACAGCACTGTAAAAACAGGAGGGAATTTTGAGCAGGATGGAGTTAATCCCAGTTCAGGGCTAAGTGCAGGAGTTCCTGAAAGCAAGGGGGATGTTGGACTGACACTCGGAGAAGGTGCTCTGAAAAGCTGGTCTTTAAAAGGGCAAGAAGACACCGCCCTGGTGTGTCCTGTCTGTAACCTTAAACAAGAAACGACTGACCTGTCCCTCTTCAATAGGCATGTAGATGTTTGTTTAAATCAGGATGTTATACAGGAACTCAGAGAAGAAAGAGCTTGCTCACATAATTCAAACCTTATGACACACAGGAAGTGTAAAGGTCAGTGTTTGCCATTTCAACAAAATGTTAATATCGGTTTGTGTAAAACACTTTTTTTTACCCCAATTTATTTTTTAATTATTTATTTTAACTTAAAACCCAAACAGATTTTCGATTGGAAAGCTGTAGAAATCCTAACAAATCCCATTTCTCTAAATATTAGGAATAATTGTTCTCATTTCTTGAAGGTTTACTATTTCCAAAATTGATTAAATGAAGCACCATAAAAAGCAGGTGATACCTAATGTTGAATGTCTATTAGTTGCTGATGCACGCCGGTATTTAAGCACTCTTTTGCTATTTATCTTTAGATAGAACAGGCACATGTGAAGGATGTAGGCATATACAGGGTATATACATGTCCATGTTGATTCTTCTAACCTGTAAAGATGGTAAAACACAATCCAAAAAGCTGGAGGATTGTTGGTCTGCTTGTGTGTCTGTCTTTTTATTCAATTTAGAAATGTTTGAAAGGTACTGTATCCCAGATAAAATTCAATATGAGTGAAATATGAACAATGGCGTTTGATGTCCCTAAATAAACTATAATGACACCCTTTGAAGCTCACAATTACTTTTGATTATGGAGTTTCACCAAGCAGCTGTTTAAAAAGAGGAGAGAAAAGGCTAGGGCGTCTTTAATCGCAGTTTGAGAAACGTACTATAGCAACATCATTTTAGTGCTGCGTACAGCATGTTATTACTCTCCTTTTTCTTTGTAACTCAGAATATTTTGCAGCTACTGTATTTTGCATAAGAGCAACCCTCATCCCGATTGCATTCCATTATAATGCACTGAGTCAACCATCTTAAGCAGCAAGGGCAGCACAAGAAATATTGAACCATGTTCTTGATACTGATATTACACTGCTGTGGATTATTGATGTGTACGGGATCTTATCATTGTGATACCATTGTTACTGTGGTACGATTATGCTAGTGGCAAATGCCTTTGCCATCTAATTAAGCTTTATGTTTGTACAGCTCAATGAAGACATAGCTGAAGAATAGAGTTTGAAATGTCACAGGAAGGAACACATTTCGTTTTATTTTGTCAAGGCTTCAACCATCATGAGTAATGAGTTTGCACAGGAAATCAGTGAGATCTGTGCATTATTAAAAAAAACACCACACAGAACAGCTGACTTGCATGTGCCATCATATCACTTATGAGGAACCTGTTGAAAGGAGTAATGCTAGTGAAGATGGCAATGCCTTTTCTCTATCAGCCATTTTTAGTCTTTATTGTTTAGCTGGATATTGGATTTCACATTTCATCCATTGAAAACAGAAATTGCTCCAGATTTTTATGCTATCAATTACGGCTGCACTTTATAAAAAGACGAGGGGTCTTTTCAAATCCCTCAGCTTTCAATTCATGACACCCTGCCTTCTTTCCTTTCAAAAGCTTGTTGGATCCATTTTGTTCCCCAATTTAACTCTGATAAGGATAGAACCATTTGCAGAAGCCATTTAGTTCAATTTTCTACCTTGATAAGGGCTCATCTGATGGCTGTATTTTTTATAAGTGGTTTTTATGAAGAATATTTTTTAAGGTTTTTCTAAGAACATCAAAATAGTGTAATCAGAACATCATTTGAATACAGTACACACCCCATTGCATCTGGATGTTTTTGTTTTGTTTTTACACGTATGATAATCACAAAATCAGACTAAAACAATCCTGTTCATCTAAATATAATAACTTAAAATAATTGCAAACGTATGATGCCTTTTAAAGAAATGTTATCCTTAAGTTTTTCAACCAAATATTACTCAGCCATTGCATTTATAAAGCCTGTGTGCATTACATTTTGATGTATTTATTTTTCTGCAGGGAAGCCAGAGGATGGACAGAAGTTTCTGAATTCAAGAAGTAAAATAAAAAGGTAATATTGGCCTTCTTTAAATGTTGTTCGATTTTTAAACTATTTCAATGTACAGTGTTTGTAACCCAGTAGCTCCATGATGTTTCTTTTTATTGGATCATCCATAAACACCCATCTTCCTAAACATGCTGTAGTTTACTTAAGCACAAGTCGATCCAACAGTGCTCATCCAATGGACCCCGGGTGTAACAGGAGCACTCGCCTGCATCAGGGTGATACCAGATCCAATCTGCACTGCAGGGTGTTTAGCAACAAGGGCACAGGCACATTTTCTGAAAGGAATAAACCAATTTTAACAATATAAAACTAGCAAGGAATTACTCTGAACACTAGCTTACCTACTCCTGGCTGCAACCATGTTGTTTCTTACTAGTTTATGCCATTTATTTTGCTTAATAGGGCTTTAAATGTATTCCTGAATGTAACATACTTTAAGAGTACAGGTGTTATTGTTGGCATCCGGTCTAAATTGAAAATCTTACCTGTCCTGCAGAAACTCCACCTCCATAAGAAGCTGAGATTGTGCACCACTGTTTTTCAACCTGTTTATATTTGGTATTGTTTTCTCCTTGTTGCAGATCAGGATCTCCACCTCTTCACCCGGCAGCAAAGAAGTCAAAGCCCCTGCCACCAAGAACACTATCGACAGGTTCTTCAGATAGACGGCTGTACAAATAGCAGCCAACCAGGAATAAGGAGTAGCATCAGAGCCTTGCAAAAGAGTGTCTTTCCAGAGAGCTCATCATAGTGAAGAATTACTGCCCAGGATCATGACTGGTTAATTTCTATTGCCAACGCAAATAATCATTTAGCTTTAAAATAGGGTTTGGTTTGTAACGTAAAACTAGGCACCAGGCAGGTGCTCTGCCAGTGTGTCTAATGGCCTGTATTGCCTCAGTATTATAGCTACTCTTGCCAGTCATTAACCCCTTAAGGTACACAAGTAATTGAGCAGTTGTTCAAACGGTTTCTTCTTAAAAGACATTTGAGAGTGACTCAAGTATCACGAGGAAACTGACCATTTGGATGACCAGATCCAACCTGTTAGTAATTTAAAACCCTGTTTTGTGCACCTCATTGTAAGAATAACACAACAGGACAGCTATATCCCTGGTACCTTAAAGGGTTAAGTGGCCAGTAATGGACACACGTGTTGTTCTTTGTTGGGGTCGTAGCTATGACAACCCTGGTGGGATATTGCCTAAGTTTAGCTTTTGTTGATGCACTTGCTTAAATCCTATTGGATATGTTATGCACTGATTATAATGAACTCCTTTTTATTCTGTGAATGGTATAATGAAGAACTGAAATGTTTGCATCTGCTGCAGTGTTGGTAATAGATTTAATTAAATGTTTTATTATTGTCATAATTCAGGACAGCAGTTTACAGTATTTCAATAAAGAAATGAAGAGGAATACTGGAGCTGTACTTTCACATCCATATTAAATTATGATCAAATATCCTTCTGTGTGTCCCTCTGGTGTGTTTTCTTTCTCTTGTAAAAATGCTGTCATAGAAACATGTATTGTGAATTGTAAACAAAAGATGGTTTAATAATATGTTGTGCATGTATCTTACTAATAATAAAACATGTTATCTTTGTAGAAGTGCAATCTACATCTCTATGTAGAGTCACTCTGTATTTTTATACACTCATTGAGAGGCATGGAGCTCCTCAAGCTTGTCTTGATATTGCTGCTCGCAGACCAGCGCCATTAGCTTCAGATCATTATTTGCAGAGCATTTAGTGGAATTGTTCAGAATACAAAATGTAATGCATATTCCCTTAAGGGACGGATAACAACGGAGAATTCAGCATGATCCCATTAATACACTTGCCTTATACATACAAGGATTTTTAGGAAGTGGAGATTTTGACCTGTAGATGTCCTATTCAGAATAGTATTCTTGACATGTTTTGGGATTCAGACAGCATTAGGGGTCAGGAGTAGTCCAGTTAACTTTTCCATACTTAGTGACTGCACTTGTGTGTTTCTTCTTTCTACATGGGGCTCATCCAAGCACAGAACACATAGAAGAACCGAGGCAGAGGGGTGAGGTGGCATTGCTTCAGTCAGCACAGTGAGCTGAGTGCATCTCACACTAAGGGGCTTAGTTCAATAAATACACTGTGCAAGACAGAGACTGAATAGGGTGAGCTAGCATGGGAGCGGAATGTGCATTTCCACAGATCACCCTAATCTATAGCTTAGCTGGTCGGTCTGGGTATGTGCTGCCTAGCTGCTCTACATCTAAACTTATCAATCAGAATACCGAATTACTGTTCCAGAACTTGTAACCATGTTATACACAACTGAATGGAATTAAGATTTTAACTAAATTCAAATGGAATTCAAAGCAGACATTTCTCAACAGAATGAACAGAGTTGCAGTATTTTGCTGCTGTTTTCAGAATAATTCTTTATCAGCGTTCATATCGATCGTCAGCCACTAAAAGCAGGACAAGGCCAATTTACATCTCAAAGCAATCTTCATTTGAAGAAAATAGCTGCCTGAAAGCCTAATTACTTTAAACTACTTGGAAAACAATGAAAATCAAGTAATCTTTAAATAACACAGAGCTTTATAAATGTCAGGATCCACGACCGTTTTTTTTTTTTTACATACAAATGTTATGTATATATAGAAAAGATTTGAGCTTCTCCACAAAGTTCTACAAATACACCTCAATTCAGTGTTGGCAGACCACCAACTTATTAAGAAAGATTTTAACCTAAAAACAAAAGAAAACAAAAAAAAATGTTTTCCCCAGTTGATATTTTACAATAAATAAAAAAAAGCCCATACATGCATTCAAAAAGGAGGTCTCTGTTGAGCTTGACTTTGGTTGATTTAGGTACGTTCTTCATCCTGGCTTCCCAGTTCCTGAACTGTAAAGGAGATGTTGAAAGGCTGTGTGCTTGCCTTGCTATAACTCTCTGGTGTTTTCTCAGTGACAATGCATGACAAAGGCCCTTGTTGAGAGAACAGCAAGAAAAGCTAGTGATGTCACACAGCACATCCACAGTGTCCCCTTACATAAATGGGCTTCTGTGCAGAATTAACATTATTTTCAAATGACAGCATTTCAAGTTTAATAAAATACTATAATAAATAATAAAAGCTTAGTGACTTGTGTGATTGATGTGTGTGTTTATTGCAGAGACGCACACTTAGAAAATGAAAGAATCACTACCAGAGCACTGCAGAAAAAAAAATAAGAAACTGGAGGTGAGCTGGCAGGATTATCTGCAAGTTTCTGATGGGTGTGAGCACAGTGCCTGTTTACAGAACAGGTTTCACCTCATTTGGTTTAGGAACAAGGAGCTGACAGCACCTTGTCTATAGTAGCAGTGGTAACTGCCAGCACTCCACAATGGAAGTGGCTTCAACTTTAAGAGACAAAATGAAGAAAATTTCTGATTTAAAAAGGAAAATCTAAATCCTAAGAACTGGGTGAAAGCTGATAATGTGAAAAGATTGAAAGAGAAGGTTTTGCACAGTGATACAGAATCAGACACAGACAAAAGCTTTGACAATAAGGAAATGTGTAAGTAGCAAATGTTATGACTTTTACAATATTTAGTTTCTTCTGTAAAACAACATGTTAATTTTATATTCTTCTTCTTCTTCTTCTTCTTCTTCTTCTTCTTCTTCTTCTTCTTCTTCTTCTTCTTCTTATTAGTTTATTTGGCAGATGCCTTTATCCAAGACGACATACAGGTGTTACAGGGCAATACAAGGTAACAGTGCAAAACAATATCTAAATACAGTATAGTCTACAGTTGCAAATACTACTAAAATACAATATGAGATAAACCAGAATATAATATGTGCCTGTATAGACACATACTGTAGTAAACACTATATTACATAGTTATGTGTGTGTGTATATATATATATATATATATATATATAAACAGGGCTTATTAGTCATCCTTTTCATCTTTTTAAGTTTCATAATTCCAATTCTACTAACTAAACTGCTTACAATCCCCTAAATGAACTGTCTTGAGTTGTTTGTTTGTCCTTGGCTCTAATGATAATTTGGAGTTAAAAGTGTTGAGACTAGCAGTGCGCTGTTTGATTGTACAGCGTTCAGTTATTAGACAAGGCAATTCATATTTGATTTCTCTCTTCGTGTATTTCGTTGCATGTTTTGTTTGTTTATCCTGGAGAGACCCATTCCGGATTCCTGTCAAGACAAATTAAACAAACATCAGCAGTCACAAGATGACACAGGACATTATAATACAATTCAGCAAACGAGCTGGCACCTCAATTTGAAAACATTGCAATAAACAAATAACCAAACATAGTATAATAAAGTAATAAAACATACACCAATGTAGTTAGTATTGTTAACATACAATTCATTTAACATGGGCTTCTTCAATGTTACCATGCAAATGTAGAACTTAGCTTGCTATCTTTCATTTTATTCATTTTGATTATTTCTGCTTAGATCATTCTCTAACACGCTTAATAACTATTCAGCAAAATGGCTTCTAAAAAGAAGCCATCAAGGCTGATTGTGGGGAAGCATAATAGTGTTGCACTGTCCACTGAGGACCATTCACAAGCCATGCTAAAGCCTGTGCAATGCTAATATGCTTCCCTATGTCTCTTCCCCACAATCAGTGAAGCAATTTTCGCCATGCATGATGAATAATGATCTAATGAAAAGTTAATGCACATGTAACAAATCTGGTAATTATTTAACTCTACTCCTTTCTGTGACCTCATCTGTGACCTTTTGACTTATGTACTTTTCATAAGATTTTATCTTAAATAAAGCAACACCCACTTAGTGTTTGTAAAAGGCAGGACCACATGGCAGCAACACTGAGTCACTCACACAGCAGGAATATATTGATCTAATACACGCATGTGGTGTTTCAGACAACCTGGAGTGCTTCTGCTTTAATAAGTCCATTTTGCTGTTAATTCCCGGTTGAGCAAACAAGAAAGGAGTGGTTCTGATTTCCTTGGACTCTCCCTGAATTCTCCAGCATGTGCCTGTGCTACATGAGCTCTGACGCTTGGAGCTTATTCTTAGGATCCTGAAATACAGGAAACACACAGAAAACCACTGGCACAGTTTATATCCTGCAGCAGAGATTAAACTCAGAGCAAGTCTGATTAATATGTAACCACCGAGACAAGTGGACTGTAAAACGTGTTTATTTGATACTTCAATCAGGTTTCATTGGATTTATTTTTAACTGATTTTTTTTCATTTAAATCTGCAACTGGATGTATGTAGGTAGAAATTCTGGCAACCAATTGATTGCCTTTTCAACACTGGAGCTTAATTTAATTACCACCCTCTGTGAAGAAATGATGACTAATGACTTGGTGGAGTGCCCTGCAGGCTGTTTGTTTAGAATGGTGTTCAGAATGACTTGGATAAAATAAAAACATGACTCCAAATAAAAATGTGATTTATTTATGTTTTTAGTTTACCTTAGCCCTGTAAGTATACGATAAAGGGTAGGCTACCGACCTTATGCAGACATTATTTTGCAATGAATTGAAGAGAGGCCTGTCAAGACATTTAATAGATTTTTACTGTTTTATCCACGTAATTTAATCCCTTGCTGTATTAGAATCATTTGTATTCTGTGACTGAACTCATTGGTTCTTAAAGGCATAGTGACCCCGAGTTTAGAAACCAGCTCTGGGTTTTATTAGAGCTGTTTACAGCACTGGGAAATCCCCTGCATCTGTTTGTATGGGTAATCCTGGGATAACCATAATCCAGGGTGATGGGTCATCTGTGCTGTCAAATTCTCTAATAAAGCAGGGTATAAGATGACCAGATCCTACTTCAAATAGACAAACATTTCAGCTCATGTCTTTAACTCTAACTGCTGTGTGTCTCCTGATATAAAGACGACCTAAAATAATAAGCAGTGGGGTTCCAGAAAATACAGCACTCCACATCCCCATGTGTGGCTACAACTGTTTAAATAACGTACCTGTCATTTTTCTTTTCATTGTTAACAACCTGACAACTTTTTACACGTATAACTTTAAAATCTGTTTCAAGCTCTTTTCAAAATGTCCGCTCTAGTGCACTGATAGTGTGAGGATTATTGCCCACATTGTCAAAAAGGTAGCACAGCAATAACGATCCATGATGTAGTAAGGAACAGAAAGGCCAGAGCACTTTTTTTTTTTTTTTTTTTCCTGCAGTGATTTATTGAGGAGAGATCTCAAACCCTAGTGCACTAGAGAGGACATTTTGAAAAGAGCTTTGCAACAGAAGTGTAAAAAGTTGTCAGGATGTTAACAATGAAAATAGAAATGACAGATCACTTATTTAAACAGTTGTAGCAGCACGTGGGGACGGGTAACACTATAGTTTTCAGAACCCCTTACTTACTCTTTAAGTCTTCTTGCATTTTAATGAAATAAAGAGTACCTTGACAGCTAAGTGTATCTTATTCAGAAGAAGAAGAGTAGTTACATAAATGATAAGGGTTCTTCAAACACAACAGAAACTACTAGAAAATCAAGAACACTGGCAGGAGCATTTCAGCATTACCAACTTCCCTGTCGGTCTCTCCTAGAACTGGTGGCACAGGCTTCCTCTTCATTTAAACCAAACCAGCTCACCTAATCTTGTTTTGCTACAGTAATTCTCAGAAAAAAAGAGTTGGGCATGGATAGAATTGGATGGGAGAAGTCCAGGGAATATCAGGTGTTGGAGGAAGTGACACAGCTCAGTGTTGTTAGGGGTGCTGTAGAGTTTCCCCTGCCCGAATGATTCTCAAAACAACTAGACCTTGAATTCATGGGTAGGATTGTTGTACTAGGGCTGTGGTGTTAAAATATCTTTAATTAGCTTGACAGATGGCTGGTACTATCCACTGATTTATTTATTTATTTATTTATTTTTAACACTATGACAGAACCATTCTGTCTTTATGAGGGATTCAAATTTCAACCACACTTCAAATGTGTCCCATTACAGTATTACAGATTGAGAGGGACTTCATTGAAGCTGCTAGAAGAAATGACGTGCCAACAATGAAAATTCTCGAAAAGAACGTTAACATCAATGCAAGGAACGTTGTAAGTAAATTATCTAGAAAATATCCACATTGAGACAAAGCTTCCCTTCGCTAAAGTGTCATCCCATATACAAAATACTACAGGACTGTAACAAAGCACTATAGTGTCTTATAATATTCTTTATAGAGATGTTGATCTTCACCCTTCTTTTAAAGAATCTGAATATTTTATTGTTAGATTGTAGGTTCTTGATAGAGATGTTTAACTTCACCCTTCTTTTAAAGAATCTGAATATTTTATTTTTAGAATGGCCGCACGGCCCTCCATTTTGCAGTTGCAGGAAAGCACAAGGAACCTGTGGAGCTCCTGTTAAGACGGAAAGCTAGAGTGGACACTGCTGACAAGGTACAAGGGCATGAGCAGGCTGATCGCTCCTTCATACTTCATACAGCAGCTTTTCTACAGATACTTTTTGTAAGGTGTGTCCCTGGTCTGAATAAGTCCTCAGCTCTGGGTGACCAGGCCACATAAATATCCCACAAAAGAAGAGTTTTTTTTGTAAAGGATAATGTTGTGTATTCAGTGAAACTCACACAATGATTATTCTGTACAATGGTGCTTTATTGCAACAATTCTTAATCTCAATGAACATATACATTCTTAAAAGTATACATCCTGCTTTGTTCAGCTACTCAACTGACCTTGTGGACTCACTACAAGAACTTATAAAATGCTACTGTCAGCCACAATGAATGACATTTATTGATTTCACCATTGTAAAGCTGTTTAAAACACTTCCTAGTTTTGTTTTATTTTTCCAGCATGGAATAACAGCTCTTCACCTCGCTGCGTGGTTTGGATGTCTGGACATCATGACACTGCTAGTGCAAGCTGGTGCGGAACAGAAAGCTTTAAACTTAGTAAGACTTACAGTTTGCTTTGCACTAACACATTTATATAGTGCATGTATGAAGTCAGGGAGCCCAAATGCCCGCCTTATTGGTGTGTGTTGCTAAGCTCAATAATGACATAATATCACAGCTGGCCATATAGTAGGTGGTCAAATGTTTGAATATTTTGGTTGATGGTTCAACACCCTTCATTTTCAGAGAGAACGTATGAGTAGCAAACCTACAATGCACTAATGATGTTAATCCCTAAAAACAGGACCCAAAACTCCCCATAATACAGTGAAATTCAATAGACTGTCCTCACATTCTGGCTTGGGTATTGACCACTGCTGAACTCCTGCAATATTTTCAACCTTAAACCAATTAAACATTACAATGCTAGATTGTATCATCAGCTGGAAACAATCACACGTATGATAGTCCTGTTATACAGCCAATAAAAATGTAGAATACATAATATCTTTCAGAATACTTATTTCAGTAAAGGTAAATTCGAATCATACACACCAGCTATATCCGGGTCCCTGGAAATGGACTGCCAGCTGTTCTCCCTCGTTGCCATGTCTTTAGAATTGTTGTTTACTGAAGGTGCACAAGGGAAGCTGCTCCTCATTGGCCAGTTCCCCGGTTTTTGACTAGAATACAGACAATGTTTACTCAAGGTTTTTAAATAATGCACTGAGTCAGGGCAATTTGAAATACTGTCAGATTTTCATTTAGATTTGAAGTAACTATTCCGATGCAAATCTTATTTGACACAACCGCCAGGAAATGTTCCAAGTATTGACATAACCGTGCTAAATTAGTAACAGAATCCATCGTATATTTTGTTGATGTTAGTACTGTGCCCATAGCAGACCATTCACATTTAGAATATGAAAGCTATTTAGAGTTCATATGTATTTGACAGAATGCATTTGTAGCCATAGTCACAGTAAAAATGAAATGTATTTTTACTCTCTTAACAGAAACATGTGCAGGTATTAAAAGCCTGTTATGAGCCCAGCATCACGTGCAACACTACACTTCATTCCTCCACAGTTCAACACAGTTATTTTATTATTTTCAATATATAATGGATCACTAATCCTAATCCCTTTGACTTTGACCCCAGCCCTCATACGCTCTATACCAGTTCAATAGCAATCAATAGACATCTGCTCAGTGTGTTCTTCATTCAGCCTTTCTGAAGAGATATAAATCATACTGTGCTTTCTCTCTTGAAGGACGGGATGAATATTATGCACTGTGCCTCTCTGAACAACAACACTGCTATCGTGAAATACATTATTGATGACTTGCAGATGAAGCAGCTGGATAAACCTGGCAAGGTAAAGCATCGGGACTTGGAGATATGAGTCCAAGTATCAGTCAATAAAATACAGTAGCTGAATGAACATGCTGGTGGTTTAAGTACTCACTATTCCTTCTGGCTGAATGCATCTCCTGTACATACAAGCTCTTGCTTACTGTTCTAGTCAAACAAGAAGCCCTTTCACCTGGCTGCTGAGCATGGCTGTCTGGAAATGGTGGAGATGATGATGGGAGAAGAATATAATCTGTCCACCAAGGAGAAAGACCAGGTCATTAAACACAATTCATTGGATTCTACAGTCTGTAATGGTATTGCATACACTAATAGTTTGGTCAGAACTAACATATATGAATTGAATGTGTAGCAGGAATATTTGTTGTGTTCTAAGTTATCAGTGTTGTGACAGAACCTAACCTGATATGATATACTGTACAGTACCGTGGTACAATGCCACATGCAGAGAGTGTTCATAAAATAAAATACATGCTAATGAATAGAGCTCACCTATCTGTGACAATCTGGCTGAAACCACCATGCCACAGGCAGCAGGGTCCACACACGTGGATTCTAGCATGTTTGGATTGATGAATGTGGGAAACAGACCCTGAGACACTAGGTGTGTAATCTGCAGGCTTCAAAGAAGTGCACAAACAGACCCTCTTCATTCTTCATTCATTAGCCTGCTGCAAAGCAATTATGATCCGTCATTGAGGTGTCTCACTGCAGATGGCTGGGGTCAAGCCTTTAAATTTTACACTATGGTACAACTTTTCAAAACAGACTAGAAAATCAGGTTCTAAAAACGTAGGATGTGGGAGGTAGGAATGATGATGTGCCCTTTTCACATGAGTCGAGAACTATATTACAGGGACTGGACTGGACTGTACATATATATATATTTTTTGTTTTTATTTCAGGACGATAATACAGCATTGCATCTTGCGGCTAAAAATGGGCATATAGAAGTTATAAAGCTGCTCCTTGACAGCTTTGAGGAGGAGCGAAATGAAGTGAATGAGGTAGGTGAATTTGTACAGTTTTTCAATATTTACAGTACCTGAACGAATATGTTCTTGAACTTTGTAAATCCATATTCATCACATTCAGATGCGTTCAGTGTTATGTAGTAGATCAACAAAGGTCAAAATAAATAAATACAAATAAAATCATGATAAATGTGACTTCTGTTTTAAAAAACAAAACTATGACAACGTAGAAAATGACCTAAATGTTTGTAATTATAAAGCATATTATTAAAAAGGTAAAAAGCCACCATCCGTTGTCTTACTCTGCATCTTTGAGTTTCTGAACATGTTTCCACTCTGGTTGTCTTTGGCCTGTTCCCCTCGTGTACAACACCATGCAGGCTGGCAAGACTGCCTTGTATTTGGCTTCTGAAGGAGGCTATTACGAATGCGTGGAAGTCTTGCTGGAAGCTGGATGTGATGTCAACATTGTGACAAAGGTAAGTGTAAACGTCAGTCATTTTTTGGGCCGTTTGCAATCATGCCGAGTGGTTCTAGGTTTTGGTTATCCAATATTAACTTGTTATTATTTGTCTCTATATCTGCCTGTTCCTGGCTTTGAGCTGCTCTGAGCTTGTCTGGAGCCTCCTACACTAAGTGCTGGGACTGCACAGGCCCGCCCACTAGACAGGGCTGGCAGAGTTCAAACCTGATTGCAATGGAATGAGGAAAGAGGTTCAGTCCTGGGCTCTGTAGACAATCTCAGAGTCAGGTAAAGGCTGATTTAGAGAAGGAGGACAGTCGCTCAGTGAGGGAGCAGCAGAACCCAGAGCCGCTCTGAATGATTGCAGACACCTGAACTAGTTGAAGAGTGTAAACATAAAGCCACTCAAAGACATTTGAAGTTACTTTGTAGTGACAGGATGTGAGAACAACTGTGGTAGCAGCTAGGGGTCAAACAGAGAGGATGAGAGTCTCCACCAGTCTAGCACACTGGGAGTGTCTAAATTCACTGGTTTTGAACACCTGCAGGTGGCGCTTCTAATCGTGGATGAGAATGATCAGAAAATGTAATATGTAATGTTCTTTTTTTTAAGTAGATTATAAAATCATAAATATAAAATCAATAAAAGAAACATAAAAAAAGAGAGCAGACAGTTTGATCCTTTTCCCCACTATTCTGATAATTTTTGATCGCTAAATCATTGGTTTAAGCCAGGCATCGTGAGGGTGCTTCAGACTCAGTGGTTTCATCACACTGCTGAACTTGACAATGCACCCATTCTTTCAGAGACTCAGTAGGACCATTACAGTTAGGGGTGCCACCTCTGAGGTACAAAAGAACAGGACCTCCAAATGGAAGGGGGCTGTTAAAAGTGTAAACTCCCTTTAGAAATCCCCATTCATCCAATAGGAAACACTGACAAAATTACTACTATAGTACTGACAACCCATTCATATTGTGCATCTGTTACAGTAATATTGTATCCTGATCTATCAAATTTATAGTACTGGCACTTAGCATCCTGGGAAGGCGTATTGAATTCCAGGGACACCTTCCTCAAAATGTGGACGATCCAGGGAAAACAGGGACAGGTGGAAACCCTATCCCGATTTGTATTTGTATTTAGAACAGAAACACAAAGAAACAAGTGAGCAAAATATTGAATCATTTACAGACACACACATACATTGTTTTGTGCTCCAATAATAAGTCATTATAATGGTAAAGATAATCCTAAATAATATTTACAGTCATGTTCTGAACAATGTCACCCAATGGCTGTTCCTGATGAAAATGAATCTTAAATTCTAAATATTATACTGCATGGCTATTTCTTTTCTCCAGAATGGCAACAATGTGTTACACGGAGTGTCAGAAAGTGGCCATGCTTCCTTAGTGAAACTTCTAATTGATAACAGAGCTGACATGAACTGTCTGAATGATGTGAGTATGCCTAAAATTAATTTTCCTGCTATAGACAGAAAAGTATTTGTCTCGTGTACAGGGATTTGTATTTGAACGTCAACCCTCCAGTGTAGAAAATTTCCTATTTTAGCATTTCAACCGATCATTGATGTTGCGATCAGGAAAAGTTTAACTTGCATCCATTCACCTGTTTACAAAGTTTTTTATTCACCAGAAAACTAGGATTGCTGCGGAGATTTGTTTTTCTCTGCTGGCTAACGCTCCTGAGTCAGTGTTGAGAAATGCATCGCCCAGTTCACTCATGATCCACGATGTTTGATTAAAGCTATGCATACAGAATGAGACACAGCAGAGCTAACATACCGCATGTCTTGTAAACTATGCAGGGAGTTCTGTAATACTTTAAATCCACTTTGATATTTTGCATATCTTCAGCAATTGTTTTCTGATCACAAGCCGTGCCAATAATAACATGTGATTTGAAGAAACTTTTGATCTGGCCAATACTGTGAACAAATAATGATAGTTAGGATAGATTATGGCATTTTGTGTTAAAAGACTAACATTTAGTTGTTAGGTTTATTTTTTTATAGTGAACGATTCTCCTAAGTTTAACAAATAAAGAGGCCTACATTCTGATCTCCAGCGGGGTGGGGGTATAGTTGTACCTGCTTTAATTCTTCTGTCTCATTTTCTTTCCAGCAAAAATTGGCACCGATTCACTTGGCAGTTACCAATTGCCACATCCCTGTCATACACACCTTCATAGAGTCTGGGTGTGATATGAATGCTACTGATAGTGTAAGTATCAGTGAGATGAGGACACAAGCTGCTTACTGCCACAGCTGGTAAGACATCCCCCTTTGGGCTGGCTTCACAGACCCTGAATATCAATAATCTTGGACTGCCTTACCTAATCAGATATCAAATTAGAGTAACAGGTTCTGTGAAACCAGCTGTTTGAATATGATATTCTAATGCAGTAAATAGAATCTCTGCTGGTTTGTTCATTATCATATCCAATTGCTTTTTTGTAATGATTATAAAATTTTAAAAAATGCACAAAAATGAACTTTGTTTTCTCAGAGGAATCAAACTGCACTGCACATAGCTGCAGAACTGGGGAAAGCAGACATTGTGGAAATGATACTGAAAGCTGGTGCAGATCTTTCTATCCAAGACAAGGTAACTGGGGCTGGGGGGGGGGCAGCTGGGGGATTAGTCTGGAAGGTTGTGAGATCACCCTGGAAGAATTAAATGAAGACCGACACAACATTATTCACGAAAGACAGCATTTGCTTGTGAGTCTGTATGGTTAAATGTCCTTCCCACTTATTACGCTTCGCACCTGATAAATCTAAACTGGCACACAAAGCAAAATAATTCTTCAGCTTCAATTACCGTTACCTCTGTCTCTAATTTGATAATTAATTACTGCACATAGGGTAGCGGACTGCTAGAAAAATAGGAGAAATGGAATTGAATTGCAGCGTTTTTTATAACAGATGTTTTTTGGAGAGAGGGGGGCTGGTTTTGGAACCACCTTCATTATTGGGATGGCTATGTCTAGAGGTAACTATAAGTAATAATATTTAAGACCATTTTTTTTTCAATCACCTGTAAATGAATTGCAGGTTTAAAGCCTGATTCATAGCTAAGATATGACCCAGCACACAGTTATGTTACAAGTTTGGCAATTTTCCTAGAATATTTTATGTAACAGTTTTTTTTTAAATTTTTTTTTTTAATAGTTTTAACAAAGAGTTGTTGTTTTTGAATTGGTGTTGAAAAGTTTATTTTCTTCCAGCACAGCACTCTTTAAAGAGCTCATGACAGCAGTTTGGCCCAGCTCGGTCTGATTTTTCTCACTTTGGTTTTCATAGCAAGGTAAGACTGCATTGGCTGTGGCAGGAAGAGGAAACTACGTGAATATTGTTGACATGATCATCAAAGCAGAAAGATACTTTGAATGGAAGAAGGTAAATCAACTTTAAGTGGGGATTTTTATAAGAAGTAAAAAATGACAGTTTAAACTTTTAATTGCATTCCCTGCCTCAAGATGGCTTCCCATGTACCCGCATGGACCTCTCAGAACTATATTTCCCATCATCCTCCTGCTCACATATGTAACTGAGATGGATTTACCAGTGAGCAGGTAAATTACTACCTAATTTACTGCTCAGTGATAAATCCATCTCAGTTACATATGTGAGCAGGAGGATGATGGGAAATGTAGTTCTGAGAGGTCCATGCGGGTACATGGGAAGCCATCTTGAGGCAGGAAATGCAATTTAAAAGTTTAAAAAGTGGTCAAAATGTAAAAAAAAAAATACACACACCTTACGTAAACAGTTGTAGCAACACATGGGAACGTGTAACACAATAAAATTAAAGGTCCTTATGGACCCTTTAAAGTCTTGTCTTAAAGTTATATTGTTACCCATTTTAGCAAATACAGAGGGTGGTTTTAAAGTTCTAACATTAGTAGGCCACTTTGAAATGCTGCTGTGAAAAAAAAATCATTCACAGCAGAAATGTGGCAGGTTGAGACACCCAGTGATGGACTACAAGACCATAGAGCCCTGTAGCTGAAATCTATATGTTTGATTGCATTGTCTGCTTAATATGGTCACTATTGGTCTCCGAGGGTTCCATCCATCATCTAGATAATATTAAAATCAGCAGAAGTATACACTTTTTTTCTAACAACCCTGTAATTCAGCCTGTATAACTTATTAAAAATGAATAAGAGCCTTCAGAACATTGAATTTATCATCAAAGGCTGAAATATTTTTTTAATGTTACTGCTCTGTAACTTTTCTCTGTGAGTAAGTTTCACTGGCAAGTGTATGAAAATAATGGTGCTTTAATGAGCAAGATGACTCATAAGGGATTTTGTGTTGGTCTTCAGCACTTTGGAAAGATCAGTCAATATGCCTTTATGTGATAAGTATTTCGTTCCAATCTAAAATAATCTAAACTGGGCACCCTTTGTCAAAATGATACGGCAGAAAATAACTAGATTTGAATATCCTTCCAGGCAAATGCAGAGACTAATGAAACCCTTCAAAATGAGTCGCCGCTGACATTTAAACTAGACCACAAGACAGAGAACAAGCAGATGCGCAGTGTGGCCTGGGACCTGGCCTACAACCAATTCAAGCCTCAAGACTGGAAGAGACTGGCACACAACTGGCAGTTCACAGACTCGCAGATCGCAGCAATCGAGGAACAGTGGACAGGTGGGGATCTGCAGTACCCAGCACACTGCCAAAAATATTCTTGAACAGGAAGGGTTCAAAGCACCGTGTTTAATTAACCGAAACAAGCGGTAAACAGAAAGAGTTCCGTACAGAACAGTATACACACATTTGGAATTGACCTGGTCGCCCACATTTAAGGAAATGCACAGGTTTACAAATAGTTTGTAAATTAAGTAAGATTGTGTTTGTAAGTGCAGTGTACAAGGAAACAGACATTCCAAATTCGACATAAACGACGAGGCAAACCTGGTCTTTTATTAGAATGTTTCACTACAATTAAGAACACTCGCTATTATATACTGAGCATCAAAAGAAACGTATCACTTATATTTGAGCATCAAAAGAAACATATCACTTATATTTGAGCATCAAAAGAAACTTATCACTTATATTTAAGAATCAAAAGAAACATATCGGTTATATCTGGATAAAATTCACTAGATGTGATCGAAAAATGACAAACTCTGTTTTAGAGCATCACGAAGATGCTGCAAAACGATCTGTCGATCTTGGGCAGGTGTTGTGACTCTTGGTCTCCCAGTTCGTGGCCTGTCATTGACAGTGTGTCTGGTTATATCGTCTCGCCAGGTTTAAAATTGCTGGCTGTGAGCACCCAAGACAGCGAGCCACAGTACGCTGCCCTAGTCCAGCCTCCAACATGTCGATTGCACGAAGGCGCTGCTCTTTTGACAGACGTGGCATATTGTTTTTTTTCTGTGATTTGCTTTATTGCTATTATTCAAGCTTGCAATTCAACAGCTGAAATCACGCCATATCCAGTGTCCAATCAACTGTCTCACTAATTAGGTGATTAAGTGCAAATGCTTCAGTCATAGTCACTCAGGCGTGTCATGGTCAAGGATGAATGATTAAAAAGAAACCAAAAACATTTCGTCAATGTCCATCATTTATATACCTTATTTTTTTTCGAAAATAAATGTGTGATACGTTTATTTTGATGCTCGGTATACACTATGACTTTATCGGAAATGACCTTAAAACGGGTTCTGTTCCCTTTTCTTTGCTTTTCATTCCAGGATACTTGAACACATCTAGACATGTTGTTATTTTCTCAGGTTGGCTCCCTGGTTGCCATAGTACTGTAGTTTTTTCAGCTTAGGCTAGTTCTGTTTCATATCTGAAATCAAAAATCTATCAGTAGTGCATTATAACATAATCTACTGCAACTGTGTGGTCTGATTGGTTAGAAAGGTTGTGATGGTGTATGATTATGGGTGGTAAATGCTTACATTAGTTCAAGGAGGCAGTTAAGTTCAAGAAAACTTCTCCCAGTAACCCATCCTGCAGTGGGCTACGTATCACAACTTAAATTAGAATTTACCTTAAACAAATGACTGGGCTAGTAAATGAGTTTGAACCCATCGTTACTGGAAATGAAACAAAGCATGCCGCAGTTTCACTGCCTATGGCAGTGTTGTTGTATATCTTGGGGTATCTGACGCATCCTGGACTCCCAGATCCCACTCGAAGGATGCCACTGTGATGACACATGTGCATGCCAAGCACACCCAAGGGGCTAGCCCTGATGTTAGCACAGCATACAGCAATCCTGCTGCCGGTACAACATATGCAGTCCAGGTCTCTCACAAGGTCTTCCCACTGTGAACATAATGCATCCTCCATCTGGAACAGCATGCTTGAAATAAATAAACATTTTTGATACCTTTCTTTAATATGAAATGTAAAGGAAGATATACACAACAGTTTTGACTGTGTTACAAAGAATTTGCAGAACATGCTATAAGGTGACCCTCTGTCTAGGTTGAAACTGAACAGTATAAGTCAAGCTGAAAAACATTTCAGGGCCATATTACTGAAGTTTATATATTTTTGTGTGAATAGAAACTACAAGAAAACAAAAGGAATGAAAAGATTGCCCTTTTGCTTGTGACTATGGGGTAATAGAAGAGCTTTTTCTCCTATGTGTTAGTAATGTGAAACTTTGCTAGCTTGAGTAAGGAGACAATGTCTTAATTTTAGGTCCAAATAGTTACCAAGAACACGGAAACAGGATGCTGCTTATCTGGTTGCATGGAACCTTGGCTGCAAATGAAAACCCTGGGAAAGTTATATATGAAGGTCTGATCTCAATAGGATGTAAAAGCATGGCTGGTGAGTCTCATTCCAGAATTACTCTTACAGAAAAGTTACAGAAAATACCACTGGCATATCATTTTAATACCAACATATTGCAATTAAATCATGCACCATCTCTGTGGACCTCTCTCCCAAAGGATATCATGGATGCCCTAATTGAACTGAAGATTTCTTGTTTTATCAATAGGTAGTAATACAAGAAACCCTTTTGTGTTAAATGAATGCCAGTAAAAGGTGCAGCGCTGCCACTGAAGTTCTGTTTTTACACAGACACAGACCATGTAGCACTAGCCATGCCAATGTGAGCATCCCTGCATTCCTCGCTAGCATGCCCTGGGTGCAGAAGTGAAATCTTAATTTTATTCTGTGCAAGCCATAAAACCAACAACTGCTATAAGCACCACATAGAAAGGTGTTTTCTGCAAATGTCTGACCACAAAGTATGTTTTACAGCTCCTGTCTAACACTTCCAGACCACTATGTGCCGTTACATCATCACCGAATGTGTTTCCTGTGCTGTAGTACAAGTCTTTAAAAAAAATTAAAATAAATATATATATATAGAGAGAGTGAGAGAGAGTCCTCCCTTATTATACTGACCCCAGTAATAGTGCAATTGTAACATTTCTCCAGATACTAAATTCCCCTGCTCTGTTTTGCAATACACTCTGGGAGTTGCAGTTATTTTGCAATACACTCTGGGAGTTGCAATTATTGTGCAATACACTCTGGGAGTTGCAGTTATTGTGCAATACACTCTGGGAGTTGCAGTTGTTTTGTAATACACTCTGGGAGTTGCAGTTGTTTTGTAATGCACTCTGGGAGTTGCAGTCTATGCTCTGCTGTGATGTAAATCTTGCAGCTGCTGCTGGGACAACAAAGTAGAAAGTCACATAATTGCAGCTGACAGATTGGAAAAGAAAATGGGCAGACAGTCAGTGATAAGTGCCAAAGTGCTACTCAAATGTTTTAAATTGAGAAGTGGCGGGACTCAAATATTTGAAATTGAGAAGTGGCAGGACTCCGCACCGGTGAGTACCGCCCATTTCAAGCACTGCTTGTTATACTGTCATTCCTCACTCTAGCGCCAGTTTGGCCCCTGTCCCATTCCTGGAGTTATAAATAGGGAGCACTGTATAATAATATAATAATCTGCTTTGATATTTCTATTTATTTTTGTTCCACAGAGAAAACCAGAATTGACACTAATGGTAATAATTCAAAGAAATGCACAGTTTCTTGATGTGCCTGTGAAGACTCTTAAAGACTATGCAGAAGACTGCCCCTTTTTAAGCCGTATTAAGTTTTCTAATTGAAAGCAAAAGAAATAACCAGACGTGTGGCTCCTGGAGCTGCCCAGGCCCTGCTGTCACATCTAGGCTTTTGAAGATATTTCTGCCACCCCACCTTTGAATATAAAAAAAGGATGCTAAACTGCAAACAGGTAACATTCTGTAAATATTTAATTGTGTAACTGCAAAGGGAAATTCACTTGTTGTAAGCAGTTTTCTAAGCTGCAGTGAATTTTACTACTTCATACTTTTTCAATATTATGTCTTGGCTTGTCATGTTATGCCTTTAAATTGTACACCTTTTGTTCTCATGAGAAAAATAAATTACAGCATTATAATAAAATCATATATGACGACATATTAATTAGGACTAGGGGACACAGTTGGAAAGAAAGTCAGAGGGTAACGAGGATCCTTTAAGACTACTGGGATCAATATGATACTAAAAACAGATGTGTATTGTTGGACCTAATTGCCCCTCTTGTTCATAACTTAGGTTCTTATTTTTTTAATGACTTAAAATTGACTAATCCTGCAAACAAATTCAAATTGTGATGAATACAGTAGTAATTAAATACACATTTTCCATTCTAGCCTCAATGATATATATTTTATTTTTAGTACAATCAATTTGTGTAAAATATAGGAAAAAACAAACAAAAAGAGTTAAGAGCCTATTACCGGCAGTACCTTGTAAAAGGTGTAAAGCTAAAATGCGATTGAGCTTTGTGCATAGAAGTCAGTCCATATGGTTTAAAGCTTGATGGAGATTATGTCAGCAAAATATAAATGGCAATAAACTCTCTTCAAATTATTAATATACTTTTTATAATAATTGTATGTGTATGTTTTTAAAGTTAATAGTTTTCCTGACTGAAACATTAAACTATCCAAAGGTCATGCAGCTATCCTGTTAAAACAGTGACATTGGTCTTATCTGGGACTGTATACTGTATCATCTGCACACTATCCACCAGTCATTTAAAAAAAATGCAAATGGTTTATTACAAAATGTTTCATATTGTAATTCATAAATTAAGGTTTTATGTGCTATTTTAATAGTAAATTATAAAAAATATGTACAGTTTAAATATAATCATATACAATCATACACATATAGGAAAAAATGTAAACAGTATCAAAATTGAAATCCTGATAATTAACCTGAAAGCAGATTTGTGGCTGGTTGAAAGCAATTTTCAACTGGAAGCTTACAATTTAATGGGAATGAAACGTGATTTACACATCGCACCAGGCCCTTTCTCCCAAAAACACACACACACGCACACACACACACGTCAGCGTTCCTGGAGAATGTAGGCGTTTCAGGACTGCTGATGTGTTCATTCAACAACTTTTATTGATTGGACTGGATGACTTCTTCCACTGTGTCCTGAAACTCTCCCAGCACTGGAGGACTGCTGTCCAGATCGGGGAAACTTTGCAGCAGTCGCCTGGCCAACAGTTCGCTAAAACATTAAAACTGCGTTAGGAATTTTAGAATCTACTATGAGGAATTATGAGTGAAGCATCAGTATATGTTCCAGGAATAGTTCAGGAATTTGTCTTAATCCTAACCCTTAGGGTTATGGCAAGAACAGTCATTCAATAGCCCTGCAATTCTCAACCTGTTAACCTGTGAGGTACACTTTATGAGAAACAAAAGTAATAAAAAAAAAAATACTTTAAAACATCCCACAGATGCCACATTTTAATGCTGTGAACTTCACGATGGAATATTAACAATTTATTCAATTGCAGGCTGATTTGTTATATATGCTGTGGATCTAAATTCAGAAGCAAGAATTTAATAAGTGAGGTGTTAGAACAGGGAGACAGACAGTGACTCTGCATGTTACTAAGTGTACACATTTAAAATTAACACACTGTGTGACGTGTATCTGTATTTAGGAATCTCTATGAAACGAATGTGTTCGTTCAGAAAATATGCAGCAAATAATCTAGAATAATTCCTTTAAAATAAGGGTTTCATAAATCATTAGCAAGATGGTAAATATTGTGATGGTTCCTGGCCCAAGAAGTGACATAATATAAAGGTTTGCCTTACTGTACAATACCTATTACCTTTAGTAATTCAATCCCTCTATATCATCGACTCCACTCCTTACATTTATACCTAGTTTCCTCATAAGACACAAAGTAAATGCAGAGTCAAAATGATGTGATGTATGTTCATTATATTAACCATAATTACAGTACATCTTACGCTTCTAAATAGAGCAGCCAATGAAGTGAGACTTGTGAATGTCAGAATGTGATTTTATTTGTCAATAATACCTGTGTAACTGGATGATGTCGTTCCACAACAACTGAACTCATTGGTGGGGCCACACCCATCACATTGAGATTGCCCGCGATCCTGCTGCTCTTCGGTCCTAGGTCTGATCGGCCTGTGATCCGAGCGGTTATAGTCTTCCCTGCTCTCTGCTGTGCTGCTGTCACAACCCGGGTGACGGACTGCAGAAAGATGCAAAAACATTCAGCCAAGCTGGGCCAGATCAATTGATAACATTCGCAATTACCACCAAGTACTTGGTTCAATTCCATCCCTCACTAAAAACTCTGAGCTGTTAATTAACAATTTACTCTCATAAATTAAACTGCATTTAAAACCATTAAAGCAAAAGTGCATGATTCATAACTAGTGGCATATATTGACAAAACTGAATGAAATACTGATGTATACCGCTTTTTTCTAAATTTTTAATGTAAATCAAAACTAGCAAGTTACCTTTTCACTTAAATTGAGTATTTATCATACTCCACAAAATCAATAATTAAAAAGTATACTGTATAATGAAAGAAACGGTTTAAAAACGAGTAAGAAATAGATTTCAATTTGAATACCAGTTTGTGGGTTGATGGTGTTGGAGTGGTGCCATCGACTACAGTAGTGGCCGAGATGCCTTCTGCTGCTCTAGATGGTGCGCTAACAGATCCAAAATGGGATGTGAACTGGAAATAAACAGATACTTTGAGAAGTGGAAGTAAATCATAAACAAGAGTTTCCATCCTGCTGTGTGACTGTAAAAGCAGTGAAAATATAATGCTGTTACAGTGACCCCCTGTGGAATTTGCTCAGGTTTTTTTTTTTTTTTTTTTTAAGTTTTACTCTTCGGTAGTAATTGTATCATAGTTAACTGGTTTTATACATCCATGTTACAAATGGTAGGCCAAGATATAAAATCGAATTTAAAAAATATGAATAGTAAAAGTAGTGATTAGATAATGAATATAATTATGTATATAGTTTTTGTATACGAATTATAAGTTTGATGTTGTCTTAATGCTATTAGTTGACACGCTCAATAACTTTGAAGAATGACGTTATCAGGAATTATTGGATTAGCTGTTTTCTAGACAGACATGCAAAAATGTAAGCGTGACCTACTGTATGTATATATGTAAAGACAACCAGCCAGACATTCTCAAATAGCGATACACTCATAAGTGTGACACATGTACGGGTACGTATGTGTGAACAGGAGCCTCCACTAGATCACTGCTCACTATATTCCACTTAAATCCAGAAAAAAATGCTTAAAAAGAAAGACCTTCAATGGTAAAAAAAAATATTATATATGCAAATAATCCCCACAAAAGCACATTACTTTCATTGAAAACAAGCTGCCATTTCCCTGACACACGTACCATCTGCTCTGTGTCACTAGGTGCTGCTGTTGCAGGGGCAGATTCAAAGTGAACAGGGCTGAAGCTGGCTGAGGTTGCTGCTGGCTGTTGAAAATGAACCGATATGCCGGAGCCAGGCTCTTCCCTTCGGGAGGGATGCTCTGAATTCATACACATAAAAAGACCAAGAGGTGAATCCCTTAAAGAGCAGGGAAACGGTTGTGTAATACGTTGTATACAATCTCAAAACTGATGCACCTTTACATAAAGGTGTAGCAGAGGCTTCACAACATTTTCTTCCCACATTAGCACTAATAATACTTTTACTTTGCTAGTGATCTTTTATTTTCACTTTGACTCAGGTGAAGTCTATTTTTTCTGTATGTTTATATCCTGTGTTAGTTTTTTATGGGATCACCTGAGCCACAAGAACAGCAGAAAATGTAGATTTTTGTATTTCTTACAAACATAAAATAAAAATGTGTTAGCAAATATAGACAATCCTGCCCTGTGATGTCACATAGCCATCAGTTTGTACTTAAGGATATTCTAGTATCAGTTTGTACTTTGGGTTATTTAAGGGTTTGAAGTCCAAGAATCTTTGAGATTAGTTTATTTTTTCTAGATCATTTTTGATCATCATGGCGACTTTGGGGTTAAGATAAATCTGACAGAAAAATGCTACATACATTGTTATTACGGACTCTGACAATACATACGTCTAAACAATGCGAGTGTGTAGCATTTAATGATAACTAACCATGCTCCAGCGCCTCTCTTCCATTAAACATGGTCATCGCCTCCATATTCAGGGCACACACCCCACGATAAATGCTTTCTTCATTGATTCTTCATATCGCTCCCTTTCAGAATGTAACTGCTGGATCTCACATCTGGCTTGTTCAAGTGCTTCAGAAAGCTGACATTGTGAGGGTTAAAACAAATAAATAAATATTGAATAAATGAGAAAACCACAACCTTTACAACCTTCATTTTTACCATTATGTATCTATTTTTAAATGGATTTGTACTCCACATGGATGGCTTGTACCTGCATCATTGATTAACCTTTTTTTTCCTTTTCAGTTTATTTTATTACCCTATCTATTGTTTTTACTGCCTGCTGTCCACACTGATATAGCTCCCCTATTGCTTTTCCAAATAATATTCTGTTATCTCGGCACTAAAAATGCCCTTATTCTTTATTTCTAACTTTCCTTTTAGTTTTGAAAAACTGTGTGCATTTATAATGTTCAATCACAGCAGGCACATGCCCCACAGCTGCTCATCTTTACCAGCCTCTGCTGAATAAGTGACTAGATTAAATGTAGATATTTAATAGATATTTTACTACAATAGTTTTTCTAGGTTTCACTTCTAACTCATTTTACATGTAGTTTTAATACTTAAATCTGCTTGTAGAAATCAGATCACATGTAAAAAGCTATAAAGAAAAACTAAACTAACTAAAATGGTTTCCGCACATTTTATTATCACTAATTTGGTAAACTTGTTTTGAGTAGCTTATCTATTTATTTTAAAGGGTGAACACAGGAAACAATCCTGTAATTTAGACTTCAGTTTCCACTGCTAGTATTTTAGCTGACAAAATTGAACTAATATGAGCTTCTTTCTGTGTGGATACATTCACTTCACTCATTCCCTTTACTCTTAGAAAAAAAGAAAGCCCAGGATAAATATACTGAAATACACATTTTTGGGAGTTTTAAACCTAGGCGACCCAAAACACCCCCGTCCTCATTTGCAACCACTAGGCTACACTGCTGTGCTGGTTTAAAAATGCAACTGTGCTGATCGCTTAAGCAATTTATTAAAAAAATAAAATTAAAAAAATCAGAGCTTGTTCATATAAAAGAAAGCTATAACTTACTTCTTCAATTTTTCGTTCATAATCAGTGGATAACCGGAGACAGACCTCCTCGGCCCTAGCTTGACATGCCCGCTCCACCCTTTCTCTCCATTTCACTTCAATGACAGAGTGCCAAGCCACCCACACCTTCTTCATTAGCATTTGCTTGTTGTGCCGATCAGCTAGGCCAGTTGAATATGCCTTAAAACAGAGAGCAAACGGACAGTTTCCAAACTGCAAAGGACTAGGTACTCTGTTGATATTCGATGGAAAGAGCAGTAAACAGTGGTAATTTGGATAATGGGGTCAGTCAGATTCTGAGTTTTTTTCATTTTACCAAGTACCAGTACTAAAAAAAAAAAAAAAAAAACTTTGGGATGCCTTGGTTGAAACTGGTATGACTGTACAATACCTCTTTCAACATAATAACTACACAGGGCTCCCCCTTTATAAGGCGCCCCTTTATACTGCGGAACAGGTTATAAGGCAGTACGGTCATAATGCCATTAAACTAACACTAGTATTCTCATTATAAGACAGAACACAGTCTCTTAACTATGGCTCCCAACTACAGCGTTAAAGGGGGAGCACTGTACGTTGCAAGACCTGAACTGTTGGCACAGCTTATTTTGTTCTGGTTGCGCACTGTGTGCTGGGAAAGCTCTTTAATAATTAAAGACACACAGTGAAATACAGAACCTGTCACTTGTCTCAGTCCTCTTTGAACAGCAGCCATTGCAAGGTTAGAACGTCACTGTCATCAACCTGTTCCCTGTCAGCTCCTACCTCCTCCCTGGCCTCGCACTGCTTGCTTCTCCAATGAGAGAAAGTTCGCATCAGCTCCTGCTTTTCCCTCTGTCGTTCCATTCCATGGATAAGGTTAGAGATCACCTGAAATGGTACAATTGTTAGGGAAGACATTTCCTGGGAGTTGACAATGTATTTGACAAGTTGTCAGAAGGAAATTATATTTATTCAACTAACCATAGTATATACAAATAAATTTAAGTTGGGAAATAATCCTAGTTAAATTACATTATAGGTATATTAACAGATAATTATTTTAATACAGAACAAATTCTACAGAACTTCAATAAAACTGTTTGCCAGATAGAAAATACAATTAATAAATCTGCACACTAAGGCAACATTCCCAATGCATTTACACCAGTCTGTTTGCACAACTGAGGGAAAATAAAAATACCTCCTGGTATGTTTGAAACATTGTAACATTAACATTTTAACAGGTGTAAAACTTGGGCCACTAAGGTAAATGTTTTGTGAATACAGCCCATATGATTAAACCCATCCTGATTGTGAAGGTAAAGTACCTACAAAAAATCTCAGATACAATGAATGCCTTCTCCCATATTATTTGTCCTTTTTGGTATTGATAATTAAGACAACAGTCTTCTTCTATTACTTATATCTGATACCTCATCTTTTCTCTGGTTCGAGGTCTCATAAGTGTGTAGCAGCTCCTTTAAATTGTCCATATCATTGGTTAAACGAGCCACATGGGCGGCATGCTTTTCTCTTTCGTTCCTCATTTGCAGTCTGTGTTGTTCAATGACAGCCAGTTTCCATTTTCTCAGCTCAGTTATAACATTTGTCTGAAATACAGGAATAAATCATGTTACTCAACGGGCTTTAGAAAACACTAGAATACTTTTATCCAGAACTTGTTTTGTTCACGTGTCCTTTGAGACAAAATAAATGTTTTCCTCAGCTGTGGTAGTATGTTCAATATGAGCAATACCCATCACCCAATTTGAACACATTTACAGGTATTACTGTATTTTGGCCAGATGTCACAGGGAATTCCATAGGATCAATCATATTTACAGTACTTGACAAAACCTAAACAAACAGAAGAACCCACCTTTAGTTTGTTGCTCCAGGTATCCAGTAAATGTTCCATTTTGTTCATGTTCTCTTCAGGAATAAACAGTTCCGTAATCACATTGTAATCGGAGGTACTAGGCAAGACGCTTACTGATGAGGTCTTTACAGAATGAGCAGGTGAATAAAGATTAGAGCCAGATTCCACATCAGACTCAACAGGAGTCCTTAATAGCACCCCTTGACCTACAACACAGCAATTATACTTTAGTCCTCATCTGCTCCAATAATACTACCACATATTACTGTACAAGTACAGTAATACAAGTATTTTATCCCTCTCCATAAATACCTTTGCACCTCATTATTCTTGATCAGGAATTTTATGGAAGCATGTGCATGTGGGTAATCTACTTCACTTGAAAACAGTGCAAATAACTACTATTGGCAGTGTATATTGGTTGCATTATTGAGGTAATTTAAGAGGTTTAATACATTTTAACTGCAGATGGTGGATTTAATCCATAATAGCAGGATAGTTATGATATTCAAGGTCATTGGAAGCAAACTGGGATTGTAAACATGTGGCATTGATGGTCTTTGTACAGAGGTGGCTGTTGTGCAAGGTTTCACTACAGTTGTTTTTGTTAGTATCAGAACACAATACAATGGTTTTACTCCTTAAACAAAAATGGGCACCTACATACTGAAAACTGCTCCCAAGCTTTTATTTAGCCGTTTATCCAGAATGGTAAGCTGTGAACTTGGTTTACCTTCCATTCTTTCCATGGCAGCTGCAGGTCCCCCTTCAGTTGTGACTCTTGACGTTCCTAACTGTCTATCTGAAGGTAATTCATGTCTGCTTTCATCTTGTTCTGATAATACAATTAACACACATTTTAATATTTAACAAAAAGGGACAAACCTGGTGGTCACATGCCAGCTGTCCATTACCGATCAGGCCACTGTAAAATAGGTTTTCTGTATGCACACTATTATTATTATTATTATTTACTGCTCACTGCTTCTGATTAATGCATCAAGAGCCGTTTCTTCTTTCTCTGCCCAAACAAAGTAGCCAAAATAAACACGGTTACCTTTGATGAGGCAGATAGTGCTTTTCTTTATCACCACTGATGAAACATTAATATATATATGTCGTCATTTAGTTTATAAGATTTATGTTGCAAGTTGTAAATTATCTGTGTTTTTTTTTTGTTTGTTTTTACAAAACGGACATTACAAATATTTCCACATAAAATAAAAAAGAAATAGACTTTAACCGTGTTAATTTTAGAGAATGCGTATGAATTTAAAAAATCTAGTAGAACAGTCCGTGACGTGTTGATCACAATAGGATATGTTGATCACAATAGAAGATAGTAACAATGGACAGTAACCTCATTGTTTGGTGATGTATGCATAATATAGAATGATAAGACAACATTTGATTCATCACAATTGGAGTAATTTACAGACAACAGTGCTAGTTGGACACAATGCATACGTGTAGACTGTTAAACATAACTTGACCCACACGTGAATCTGCACAGTAAGCCAGAGTGTTCATTTATTTATTTTATTTATTTAACCAGGAGATTTACCCATTGAGACCAAGGCCTCATTTACAAGGGGGTCCTGGAAAACAATAAAAAGACAATTACAAGTACAAACCACACAATAAAACCAGCAGCATACAGAGATCAAAGAACAGAATAAATAAGACATATCTATCTGTTAATGTGGACTGAAGGAGAAGCATTGGCAGGAGGTTCTAATCCATTCCCAAATACGATCTTTATAACCAGAGAAAGTCAAAATTATCAAAGTCTCTCTTCATACTATGATGGAAACAATTCCATATCTTCAGAGTTGATATTTCAAAGCAGGGGAGGGTCATCATGGGAGTCAATTAAGAAAAATGTAACAGTTAAATTGAATTACAGAGCTGAAGTTATCAAAAGTTGGACAAAAAAGACATTAAAACAATCAAAAATGTTATTTAAAGTTCTTGTAAAAAAAAAAAAAAAAAAAATTGCCAGTCAAGTCTCTCCTAAGGCTGAATGGCCTTGTCTGAAAATCAGCTTCTCTCTTGGTTGAAGTTTGGTTTAACAATCTATACAACTTTACCTGTGTGCCGGGATATACACCCCATGTAAGATAATGATTTAACTCCTTAAAAGGAAGACCTATAACAAAAGGTACCTGCCGAATGCTGCAAGAGAACATCATCCATGAAGCTTGAGATTCTCCCATCTGCTGTCAGTTGTGAAGTATTCAGAGCCTGCCTCTGGGTACTGAGTTCAAACTTTGGAGTGACTACAGCATATCGAAGCAGCTCTTCATATTCATCCTGTCAACCAGCCAAGGAACAGAATACATTCAAAAAGACATAAATAAATGCATCATTTACAAACAAGCTTAGAAAACATATGGAACAAATAAATGAGGCAGATTGCAACAATTTGGTCTTGTAATCCAAATATAGCATTTTATTTATCAATACCATGAAAGAAAGGAGAAAACAAATATGCACCTACAAGATATTTCCTGAATTACATTCATATAAAACTAATAAAATTAATTCAATCTCTGCTGGAAAAGCATGATTCTGCCCATGTGTTAGAAATGAATTATATTGGTGACTAGTGAAACATGTGGCCCTGATGGGGCAGCCAAGCAGAACAAGAGATGGAACTAGCTGTGATTGGAAATGTAACTAAGTGGCTGACTCACAAAGGAGTATTTGTCGAACTTAATACAACATATATATATATATATATATATATATATATATATATATATATATATATATATATATATATATATTGTTGTATTAAGTCTGACAAATACTGGGTGCTTCCTTTATTTGGGATATCTGGGCTGGTAACAGAACTGTTAAACTGCTAAATTAGGGTTATGATTTTACATACTATGTATGCATGCAATGGAACCCAGTTAAGCTGATGTCTGAGTGGGTGTGGAAGCATGAGCAGCAAGTGACATCAGGGGAAGTTAAACCTTGTCTATCTAAAGAAACTCTAGATTTAATGTTTGTTGCTTGTAGATGTTACTGATGAGATGTAGCCTACCTGCAGTTCTGATGAGACTGAACTACCCCGATCTGAATCTCTGGGCAACACCGGACTCGTACTAGCTCCTTCATCCGAGGACATCTGTTCAAAAATTGCTGTTTACTATTCAATGTTATTTACTATTTATATATTGCAAGTCACTTTTAAGGAAATACAATGCTTACTGCAGTTACAGTGTGCTGCTGTATTCGGTCTTACCCAGGTCTACTTGTGTTATTATACACTATTTAATGGTTGGTTTATCGGTACCGGATACAGTACACACACACAAATTCAAAATACCAGTATGCAATAATTGCAGTTCTTTAAAAGAAAAACAAACTAATTCAAACTACTGTAATATAAAAGACAGAAACAGCCTTCAAGCACAGTGTTACACCTATACGATAATAACGAGGCTACAATGAAAAGAAGATATTTCGGCTTTATATTTTGACATGCACACAATTATAAAGCTTTATACACACTGATTTTAAATACCTTTAACTCCAATAAATTCCTTCCCAGAATCTACAGTAAACTTTCACTTCAGCTTCTGACAGTTTCAAACCGACTCACACATTAACAACACCCTGTTTGATTGGCTCTGGGCGGTCGTAACGTTTTCTCCGGATTGGCGTAGATGCTGTTTTCTAATTGGAGACAGCTGTTGCTTCTGTTTCCACAGCAACGCAGCATAAACCGACGCCATCCGTGTATTGTTGCATCTTTTCATTTCAAGATAAATAAAGCCAGTTCGCGCCCAGGCAAACCATGTTTTATACAGCACACGTATTGTAATACAAACATACTTCACAATGCATAATATTTTTGTACAACTGTATCTGTTTGTTAATAAAATAAAGTAATACAAACACCTTGAGTAACACTACTAAATCATAAATGAATAGCTATATACGCGCATTGGTGTTTTGAAACAGTGGATAAAGATAAACGTTTATATTGTATTGACTATTAAGTTCACATAAAGGACACACTTGTTTTCTTAACATTTTCAAAAGCCATTCACCTATTAACTAATAGGTAAACAAGGTTCACATTAATGAGGTCATGTATTAAAATGCAAATGCAACAACGCTGCTATAAAGTGGAGATACACATTCAAAAACACAGTAAAACTGTCACAAACAATACCACGGTACACACACCACACACTCACTCACACACAATGTCTGTGCAGGGAGGGAACCAGCATCACAATATAGCCTTACTGTACACTTCTTAAACTCCAATCAAAACAGCAGGGTTCACGCTCGATGACGTCCATGCCCGGTGCATACAATACCTGAAATGAGTTCTCTGTTCACAATGAGCTTCATTCCATGTTCGGAGGCGTGGCTAGGCATAGCAAAGGCAAAGCACTGTGCATGTGACGTTAAAACGGAGCCCTCTTTACTGAGGCATAGATCCAGTCTTTTATTAAACCTGTCATTCCTCAGAAAATGAAAATGATTGCCATTGGAAATTAGTCCATTCGTCAGAACACTGTAATACTGTAAATCATTTAACATCAAAGGGCGTGTAAGTACTGACAAAGCAAAAACTTAACAAAGTATATTTAGCATACATACTAAACAGTTTTAGCGTCACTTACTAGTATTACATGTATTATTATGTCAGTGAACAATTGGATACTATTGAAAGCAGAAATAGCCACTTAACCTTTTGCTGCATTGCATCGAGCAAGTGTCAACTTTCTTTTTTTTTTTTTTTTGGAAAATGTTATTGCATTCTATTATATATGTCTGTGTTTCACTGCATTATTTAATAATAATAATAATAATAATAATAATAATAATAATAATAATAATAATAATAACTGAAAAGAGGATGTAGAAAGGATTTAGTTTGAGTTTCACCAATTTTGACCAGTTTTGCTGTAATAGTGTTGTAGATGCAACAAATGGTTAAATGTGCCTCAATACAAGTTATTCCTATATACAAAGCAGTCAAATTAACATACATGCATCTGCAGTATAAAGATTATACACAATGATCAGTCAAGCACAATTATGTTTACATCTACAAAAAGAACCAAGTAAAAAAAGTGAGCTCAAGACAAAAATCATCAAGAAAAATAATTAATTTTTTGGAAATAACGTATATCTTTTTTATTTATTATAAAATGTTGTCTTCTTGACTAGAGACTAGTCATGTAGTTTAAGACTGTAATTTATAACTGAGTCATGCATGTTGTTTATGTGCATGTACAGGTAGTGGACAAAAAAATGGAAACACCAAAGTCACTTAATAGGGCGTTGGGCCACGATGGTATCCCGCTCTGTGGAGTTCTCGACGGACCGCTTTTGATGAAACGGGCTGCTCGTGCCCCAGGTTGAAATTTGCAGTCAATTGATCTGCAGTTGCTCGCCTGTTTTGCCTTGCACTTCGAATTAATGCACGGATATCACAATCCTGGAGTATGCGCTTCTGCCCACTGTTGCCCTTTGCTGATGATGTCTTTCCCTCGGACTTCCATGCCGACATCACCTTAGACACCGTTGCTCGTGAAACATCAGCAAGTTGAGCTGTCTTGGTCACTGAAGCTCCTGCCAAACGCACCCCAGCAAAGTCACTGAGCCATGCTAGCCATAATTATAGACAACCAGGCCTGTCCAGCATTTTTCTACATGACCCTAAGCATGCTGGGATGTTATTTGCTTAATTAACGCATGAGCCACACCTGTGTGGAAGCCCTTGCTTTCAATATACTTGGTGTCCCTCATTTACCCAGGTGTTTCCATTTTTTTGTCCACTACCTGTATATGAAAGGAGACTCTTTCATATAAGCTCAGCTCTTGAAATTCTGCACAGCAGCATGAGAACCGATAGTGTTCCAAGACAATTGTAAGAGCCAGATGGTGCTTTCGAACTGCCCAGTGCACAGTCCTGAATAGATACATTGCTCTAGGTAGAGCCCACAGCATTTTAAACAGGAGACAGAGCTGCTGTACGTCCTGAACAGCCACATTGCTCTAGGTAGAGCCCACAGCATTTCAAACAGGAGACAGAGCTGCTGCAGTCACAAATACCAACTTAGGTGTGTCTCAAACTTGTGCAATGTATTCTTTCATCACACCTGCAATACAGGCTCTGCTGTAATAAAAAAGCAAATAGCCCTAGAGCCCAATTTATTGCAGCAATATTTATGCATGTTTGACACCTGAACAGTTGAACAACTGCACTCAAAGAAACACAGGTGAAGCATCTGATAAAGTAACATCAGAGTATCTGTTCCCATTTTCCTCACTACAGCGATGGCCAAAAGTTTAGCATCACCTAGAATTTTAGCATTGAGACATATGCAAGAAAAACAAAAAAACCCTATATGAACATAATTTAGAGCTTTTATTCAACATCATGTAATCAAAGAAAGTACAAAATGATATTGCAAAAGTCTACTGGAAGCCATAATAGTAGTACAGTATTTCATTGTAGATTTCAAAATGTCACATTTTTACATTTTTGTCAGTTTTTCGTTAAGTATATGGAAAAGTACAAAGTGGTATGTAATTCAATATGTTAACGTGATATTATTCAGCAGGTTTATAAAGCAACATTACTCAATTCTGTATGATGCAAAATGTCTGGCCAGAGCTGTGCAGTGTAGCTGACAGGTCACTTATCTTTCTAATCAGCTGACATGTCACTTATCTTTCTAATCAGCTGACAGGTCACTTATCTTTTTAATCAACTCTGTCTTTGTGCCATTTCAAATATCTGTTCTTGAACTGGCAACAATTTCATTTTTTTGTATAATTAATTTCACTGAAATATTTATATATTTTTTGTTTTGTTTTGTTTCCTTTGTGAAGCAAATGTGATGAAAATGTCTCTCTCTGGGGCGTTGCCATGGAAATAAGTATCCAATTTACTCCACTGTATTTCATTATTCCACCAGAAAAAGAAGATATTACCATGCACAAAGCAAGCCATGTGTTTGTAAGTGAGCTGATAAATCTATGTGCAGTCCTTTATGTCTCCTGCTAATGCTGGCACTGTACTCCATTCATACAGCTCTGCAGTTCTACTGGAAACAGCTCATGCTTGTTCAAATGGATGTTTAGCCTTAGATCATTTCTTATCATTTATACACCAAATTCTTATCATTTATACAACAATTTTAGCACATAATAGAACTCTATGGCGAAGCACGGTAAATACATACTACAATGAGAAAAAATTCCAAGGTAAGTTTTTATTAAGGAATGCAAACAACGCCCTTGATCTACATATTCATATTAGGGTTATTCCCTATTGAAGTTCTGGGTAAAAAAAAAGGGTTTTGGCAATCCTTCTTCAAGAGTAAACCATTTCTATAAAACCAACACCAACTGCTAATCGTTTTACCTCACCACAAAAGCATTCTGAATAAAGGAACCAATCAATAATCAATTATCCCCATAAAAGGCCTGCTGGTGTGAACAATGCAGTATTGTTGGTAAGGCACGGTCCACTCTAAGTTGGCTCTTTCAAGTCGCTCTATGGCCCTGGGGGAGATCCTGCTAATGGAATTGAAAGAGATTGCCAAACAATTCTAACTGAGACTGCCATCAACATCCATTCATATGAGAGTAAACAAAGCTGAAGCACAGTGGAAACCGATTCTATGCTCGTTGCATTATATTTGTAATGTTTGTATTACGTAATGTTCTCATTATGTTATGCCTTTCACACAACATTCATAATGCTGCTGCCTCCATTTATCATACGTCTGTTCTCTGATGTCAGAGCACAAGCTAGCTCTGATTCGCCAGCCACTTACCAATCAACCCAATCAAGGCACTGAGGTAAGAGGAGCCATCAATGCTTCAGGGGGGCTGACAGGCAGTGTTGCGCAAACTGTGTGGCGCCATTTTACTGGCGAAAGCTATTTTGGCATCTTTTACTAACTCGAAATTGATATTTTGTATTATTTTTTAATACCTAAAAACACAAGAAAGATCATGTAATTACATAATACTAACAATAGTAAACCCACCACTGTAATACTCAGGGGTGTAAATCTTTTCGAAAATTGTGTGTTTCGTTTTGAACTCTGAAGTTCTCCTTGACCGATTTCATCGTTCCAGATATCAATGTGCCTTGAATTCGGCATCTGATCACGTCGCTCCATGATCCACCATTTTACAACAAGCCTCAGAAATTGTATACGGTACAGCAGTATTGATACTGTTATGTCTCCTATGGCCAAATGCTTTGCAACACCCTATAGAATTAATACATTTTGCTTCAAAAAGTCAAATGAAACCTGCTGAATAATGTTATGTTAACATATTAAATTACATAAAATTTGCAGTGTTCCATATACTTAACAAAAAACTGACAAAAATTTTGGCCACTGTGCTACAAGCTGTCCTGGCGCATTATCATTTATTATGGAATAAAGTATAGTAAAGTTAAAAGAATCACTCGTAAAACACCACAGCAGTAAGCAGTCGTGAGTCGTGAGTTTGCATGAGCGACACTTGAAAAGAGTACCCAGTGAAGCAGCTCAGCTATAATCTAACTGTCACAGTGTTCTTTTTAAACAGTGCCAGGTCGTTCCTGCAGTCTGAGTCATTGTGAGTCACACACAAGATATCCTTCTTGATAAAGCATGCACGATCCAGAGCTGGCTTCTGAGCTTGTTCTGCACCATTAACTAATTGTCTGTTGCTTTCCACCAAATATAACTGCATCCAAACACAAAAAGACAAGAGGAGTGGGTGTAAGTGTGTTAAATCACACCTTGTAAAAAAAAATATATATACATGTATATATATTAATCATCTGCTTGAAGACTTAACCGTGTCATTGCAGTTTTCCATTGACATTACCCTGTATGCTTGGGAAGCTGTAAGGTGCATGTAGTTGAACTAACACACCAATAAAGGAACAGATCATTTAGAAAAGATTAACATGTGCAAATCTAATATTCTCCTGATTTACTAATATGTTTAGAGAAAACATGTTATATAAAGTCCAATTAAAATACATTTTAATTGGACTTATATTACAGTATTCAGACTAATCATGTATTTACGCAGTTGTACTTGATTGTACGATTGTGTTGAAGTATGCCTTTATGTGAGATTGATGAAGGAACTAGTCAATTCTAGGAGAGATAAAAAAAAAAGGAAAGTCAAAAGCATGCTTTATAAACACTGTTTGCATTTTCACTCATCTTTGGGGTATGATGCACTTTTACTCAACCAATACATTAAACCAACACTTATTGCATATACAGTAGCATACCCAGCAATAACAGCATGTGCCTAATTGGAAGATCTTACAGTATTGCAAAATATTACATTTGCATGCACAGCGCTGCACAAACGAGTAGTGAATGCCTGACCCTCAGAACTGTGAATTAATGTGTGATTACTTTGCAGGTGGGTATGTGGTTATTTATAACACATCTTTATAGAAGGTATATATGGAACACACCTAGTTGGCCCACACTGTGTCACAACATAATTGCTGGTGGGGGAGGTTAATGAGCGAGCTGCTCTCATGGTGAGGCCTCTCTCCCTCTCCCTGCAATGTAATCAGGGAATGATACAGCAGGGTCCTGCTTGCTTTATTGTTTTCAGGCAGTGACATTCGGAAGTATGTTAAGCAACTAATGTGTCTTTTTTAGCTACAGTATTGCTTGCAGGCCTATGTGTTTGGTATAGTACAGAAGCAGGCAGAGTTAACAGAGTTAAAAAGGGCACAATATCACATGACTTCTGAAGAACCAGAAAACATTTATGAGAGCAACACTGCATCATTCAGAATGATTCCAAACATCATAAAAAGGGAGGGTTAGGACTATTGAAATGTCATTTCCAGCTATACAGTATGTCCTTTAATTATATGCATGCTCCACTTAAATGTGCAGATACACACTTCAGTGCGCAATCAAATTATAGACATTTCATCTGTTTCAGATTACTTTGCATTTGTTAAAAACACTGTATTAGAAAAATGGGGTTTGACATCAACAGGAATTGAGCACTTGTAAATGGGGACATTCAAGTACAGTCAAACTCTCTTTATATCACCAGTGAATATCACACCCTGCTTATTATCATCCAATTGAAACACACTATAATGGGAGTCAATGTAAACAAGCTCCTGATAATATCACTTTGGTTAATGTCACACTCGCTTAATATCACTAAAATGTAACATTCATGCAATTGATTTCTACCACACTTAATATCCCTTCAAAATGCCTGCATCTACTGTCCTGTATTTTGACACATTCAGTATACAAAGAGTGCAAGAGAAAATAAACTCTTGACTTGATTAGATACAGCCACAGAACCCTTAAAACATAAACTATTATAAACAGACAAAAGGCTGATATTCACATCTTTAGTCTGTTTCTGTAAATCGTGTTGTGTTTGAAACATTTCGAATTATTTGTTGTTGTCAATGCCAGTTCTACACTCTCAGTGTAGGTGCTGCTACAGTAATAGTAAATATGTCCAATGGGGACGTGACTGAGAATGTAAACTTACATACATGCGCACACACACACACACACACACACACACACACATACACAGACACACACAGACACACACACACTGAGACACACAGACACACTGAGACACACACACTGACACACACACAGACACACTGAGACACACACAGACACCACACACACACACTGAGACACACACAGACACCACACACACACACTGAGACACACACAGACACACATACGCACACACACACTGAGACACACACATCACATGCACACACATGCACACACACACACACACACACACACTGAGACACACACATAGTGACTCACACACACACACTGACACACACACACACACACACACGCATGCACGCACACACACACTGAGACACATACACACACACTGACACACACACGCTGCACATCTTGTGTTTATTAAAACCCTTGTATCCGTTGTTTCAATCCAGCAGTCCATTAACACAGGCAGCTTTCTTAAACTGGGTGGCTTTCAGTGAAATCCAATATGTTTCCTTTGTTTAAATTCAGCTCACATCGTCTACTCATAGGCAATAAAGAGGTTTAATCTGCTCCAGAACAGTAATCACAATTCATGGAACTTTCTTCCATTTCTTCCCAGGGCATGTCTTGCTTCAATTCAGCAGAGCACAAAAAAGAGTAAAATGAAAGAATAGTTCAAATCCCTATTATAAAAAGCAAGCAATTCTTTGCTTTCTAATGCATTAGGGCTCTGTTGCTGTTTGTGTATTACCCCAATCCTGGCTTCTTTATCCAATCTTAATAAACAGTTCTTGAGAAACTGAGAAATAGGCAGATAATTGCCATATTAATTACTCCTGATCATTACACTGTTGCCTGGTTAATATTATACTTGACCACTCATTTTCCTTTTGATATTAGTGTACAATGCCATTGTAATACGTCAGAGCACTTCTGAATTTGTGATATTGCTTCACCTTATTGGTAAATCAATTGTTACATTTCTTATATAAAAGAGTCCAGCCATGATGAAACAGCCAGGTTTTCTGAGGCTGATACACACACTGCCTAAATAATAATGCACAATGAAAACAGTGAACATGGGATTTGTGATCATGTCGTTCCAACACATTTTTAGTCACCATCTGTATTATTTGTGTTTATTTGTTATTATAAAACAGTTTGGAAAAATAACAACCGCTGATTGGTTAAACAGCATCACCTGACCATGCTGGAAAAATAGTGCAAACACACGGCTTGCATTTTGTGCAAATTGCACAGGCTGCTAATTAGGGGCAACTAAATGTGTTTTTAAATTTCATCTATATGTTTTCCCACCTGTATAAAGAAAATTCATTCTTTTGAAGCAGTTTTAAGATACCTGTCTATCATATTGGTGTTTATAAAACATTCACACACACCTGTGCTGTACTGGTAGTGTAGTGAAATGTCTTAAAGGATGTTTTTAGGGGAACTTCATTCATTATTCAAGTTACAGTATTACACAACCACATTCAGCATGTATTTTATATCTTGTGCATGTTTCTTAAAACACACATGAGAAAATTGGATTGGGTTGGTTTCAGTTCATTAAACAAATCAAATGATTCCAAAATCAATAGGGTAATCCATACTGACTTCACATTCTGAACTGAGGAAATGGCACATTGTCCTTAGGGCAAGCAAGTTGTTAGATAGCACAGAGTTAATAAAACAATAAGATAAAGTTAGGTTTACCACATGACTCCATGTACACTAGGACAGTTTGGGACAGTTCAGGCCTTTCAACCCATACCCCAGTGCATTCTGGTAAGCGTAGTCCTGCTGTGAAAGGTACCTGAGACAGGTAAAACATACCAGAATGCATTGCGATGTGAGTGGAAAAGTCTGAACTTTCTCAAACTGCCCTAGTGTACATGGAGTCATATGGTAACCCCACATTATTTAGTCCTATTAAAAAATGGACCAATACCATTGCATCTGGAGGATCTGATTCCAAATGTAAATAAGCAATTGTAATTCTATCCTGGTAACCATGCCAAGAAATTCATTCTATCCTGGTAACCATGCCAAGATATTAGGAATAAAATGAAAAAAGGTTTCCCCATTGTTTGTATTAATATAACTTTGCATTCAGCTGTTTATTTGACATTTATTAATGCCTATTGTTGAATTGTTGGTATGTGAAACCTTATGATGGGTCTTGGCACAGCCGTCCAGCAATGCCAATCACTCTACCCATGAAATATGCATATAATAGGCCTTAATCTATACACCCACCCTAACCTCAGCTTTTCAAATGCAACTTTCCCCATAATGGATCACTCACTCGGAAGCCTAAATTTAGATTCCTGAAACACAATGTTTTTAATTGGAGCACTATCTCATGGTGCCTATGGGGAGTTTAAAAACATGTTTCTGTACTTTTGGAATGGTTTGCACATTATGGCTCTTGTACAGTACTTCATCTCAGCAGGTTGTCAGTGTATCACTTACAGGCGTGCTGGGCTCAATAGGCAAACAGTCATCCCTCACGGGAGGGAGGGGGTGCATGAACCCCTGTTGTGTGTGTGATTGCATCTCAGAAGCAGGAGATGTATTGTTTGGGTAAACTCATGTCCTTATTGCGACTTCTCTAGCTCACCTGTCACATCAAGAGTTCTTCTTCCAAGCTGTCGTTTGAATTCAGTGCTGCGATTTGAAAACTCTGCAAGCTTTCTGTCAGCTATTGAACAAGGCAGGACAGCTATTCTCCGTCCGGATTTGAAAAAACAGTAGGAGGAATAAAACTGAGAACTTGACAGGGTCGTCCATTATTAAGACTCAGATGACTGCTGTCGTCAGCCTTGCAGTATAACCTTGCCTCGCAAATTTCACTTTAGTGTAAGTGCTGAGTGTGACATGGTACACATATAACTTTGGTGTACGTGCTGAGTGTGACACGGTACAAATATCACTTTAGTGTACGTGCTGAGTGTGACACGGTACACATATCATTTTAGTGTATGTGCTGAGTGTGACAAGGTACAAATATCACTTTAGTGTAAGTGCTGAATGTGACACGGTAAAAATGGCACTTCTTGTGCTGTCAGTTTCACTGTGCTGTCAAATCCTTATCACTTAAACATGTACATATAAAATATGTACAGTATATAACAATTACATTGGCGTGCCGTGACAAAATGGACTGGGGTAGCAGTCGTTTGACTTTCCCATTGGTTGCTAAAGCAGGGCCTTCAAGTGAGGCAGAGAATACCGTGGGAGATTTATGGCCCGCCTCTGCTCACTCCTGATTTGTCGCTTTAAAAAAAGTGAACATTCTTCGACTCGCCTATTGGTTAAACTCACTTAAGACCTTCAAATGAAACGAGAATACCCTCAACTGTTTTTTTTTCTAGCGTCTGGTCGTTGTTTTAGACTTATGCGGGGGAAATACAGATCTCTTATTGGCTGATCACATCCCCTTCAGGAAACCCCTAAACTCTTTAAAACCTCTAGTAAACCCTGTAAGTCATCTTGGATAAAGGCGTCAGACAAATGAACAAATAATAATTAGAGTAGTATGCTTCATAGTATAAGCAAGCACACTGTACGCAAGTGAGTGAGGCAACATCATGTCATTTGACTGACGGTTTACTTGGCACTGTCTGGTCAACAGAGAATACCTTGAAGGTCCTGACGGCACGCCACTCTTACATTGTAAGAAAGATGATTTCTAGTCGCTGGAAAACAATTCTCAGAAGAGCCACTAGAGTTATGTTGCTGTAATCTGTTATTATTATGACAGTCCATCGTTGTTGATGATGACAGCCTTCTGATTTCCTCATCTCACATCTGAGTTTTGACGATGAACCCTCTGATGACTAGAAATTGCTACTTTGTGTGTGAAGTTTATTAACTGTAGTGTATACTGGCGGTGGTGTGTATCCGCATATAGCAATTGTAGCTCCTGTGTTGCCGCTGCTGCTACATTAGCCCGGGCGCTGGCTTTGCCTGTAGTGAGACGGGTAGGGGAGATCTAGAATGGCTCCTATGTGATAATTTTGCCTGTAAAATAAAAATCCATTTCCTTTCTTTGACAGCTGTGAGAATGGGATTATTTAGTCAATGGAATATGTGCCAGATGTTCGGTATTTGAACTCCATTGGAGGCGAGATTGAGGACTCGCTAGGTTTTGTTTTGTTTAGGAGCACTTTTGTATTTGCACTTTAGTAGAGTTCTTTTGATTTGCATACACTTTGTTGACTGAGTCCTCAATCTCCAATTCACCAATGTAACTAACTGGATTGTTTTATTCTGTTTAGGTGCCTTTCAGTGCTTTACAAATTGTGATGCTGATTTGTGAACGATGGTGTCTAATTTGTGTAGCTGGATGATTACAAAACAACACACGCTGTGCTGTATATTCTATATATGAGTCAGCTTTTCTGCAGAGACACACACACAGTGCCTCTACAGAAACGTTGTTGTTGTTCCTCTGCGTCTCCCACAGGATAATGCATTGTTTCTTTACCTTGCCTCTGCAGTGTGAGTCACTCTCTTCAGCCTGGTTCCTGTCTCTCTGTACTGCATCATGGGTAGTATCGTCCTCTCCCTGTCAGTGTAAAAACAAATATTCTCAGAACTGCACGTTTTTAAAATATCAAGCACTCAGTTTTTATCTATGTTTGGATCCCAAGCTGAAATATGCATGCATAGCAATCAGAGCTATGCTACTCCAGAACAGGATGTTTTGTCACACGCATAACAGAATACAGGTGCAACGCTGTTTTCACAATATCTTTGTTAGTTTTATTTGTATCACTGTGGCAAAGTGGTAGGTGGTGAGCAGGTGTAGAGCAGGTGCAGTAATCCCACAATGAAAAGACAACAAAGTACGGGTGAAATGAGTTCTGCTTATTTCCTTTGAACTTCTGAAAAAGTGTGTGCAAGGAAAGCAGAAAACCGCATCTGCCTGCTTACTGTACTCTAAATATGAAAACGTATTTTAATATTCTGATGAAAATGAATGGTTTTGCTTACCAAAGACAGTTTTCAAATACACAGGTATGGATATTCGAAAGTTTACAGTAAGAGCACAGTTATTTATTTTGCAAATATACCTTATGAAATATGCTGAATGCCCCTTGATTATAAGCATGGCTTCTGTTTTTCGGGTAGACGGTAGTTTTAGTGGAGGTATGAAGAGTTTGAGGGATGATGAATGTAGGTAGATGGTAGTTTTAGTGGAGGTATGAAGAGTTTGAGGGATGATGAATGTAGGTAGATGGTAGGTTTAGTGGAGGTATGAAGAGTTTGAGGGATGATGAATGTAGGTAGATGGTAGGTTTAGTGGAGGTATGAAGAGTTTGAGGGATGATGAATGTAGGTAGATGGTAGTTTTAATGGATGTATGAAGAGTTTGAGGGATGATGAATGTAGGTAGATGGTAGTTTTAGTGGAGGTATGAATAGTTTGAGGGATGATGAATGAAAGTAGATGGTACTTTTAGTGGAGGTATGAAGAGTTTGAGGGATGATGAATGTAGGTAGATGGTACTTTTAGTGGAGTTATAAAGAGTTTGAGGGATGATGAATGTAGGTAGATGGTACTTTTAGTGGAGTTATGAAGAGTTTGAGGGATGATGAATGTAGGTAGATGGTACTTTTAGTGGAGTTATGAAGAGTTTGAGGGATGATGAATGTAGGTAGATGGTAGGTTTAGTGGAGGTAAGAAAAGAGTTTGAGGGATGATGAATGTAGGTAGATAGTAGTTTTAGTGGAGGTATGAAGAGTTTGAGGGATGATGAATGAAGGTAGATGGTACTTTTAGTGGAGGTATGAAGAGTTTGAGGGATGATGAATGTAGGTAGATGGTAGTTGCTTAGAATCACGCATTCTTAACTGTAATTCTTTCCACAATGCAAGTGTTCATCAGATGTAATGCTTTCTGATCTAAATGCACTAGATTTGCATTTAACTTTTCCAGGAGAGTTAAGTAAATATGACAGAGGATGATTTAAGCCTTCATAATTTTTAGCTTTTCAAAGAGTGTAGTGTGTAACATATTGCTTCGCATAGTGTGTGTGTGTGTGTGTGTGTGTGTGTGTGTGTGTGTGTGTGTGTGTGTGTGTGTAGTTTAGAAAACCAAAGATGTGTTCTGAATATAAGTAATTGATTTCAGCATTAACTAAGCAAAAGAGCAAACATGCATGGCCCATTACTAATTGCATTGGGTTATTGTTTGAAGAATATTATGAATTAAGCAGAAGAAACTGAAAACCTTATTTATATTTTTTTATTGCACAATAATTATTACATAAAATATAATGCCTTTTTATATACAACAAAGAAACGTGAAATGTGAAATAAATACAACTCATTTGTACAAATTTTGTAAATGTAAAGGTACATGGCTAGTTTCTTACAAGAAAGTAATACATTATAATTTATTAACAATATCAATGAAGTTGCAAACACTAAAACATATTCAAACAATATTGAATGCATTAAATAAAGTAATTATAAAGGGATTATGAAGTAGACAATGTTATTTTTGTGTTAACACTTTACATTAGGTATCTCTAAGTGTATTTACATAGTAGTTACTTAGTAAATACATGTGTACTTACTCATAATGACAGTGTTATTATGCATAGTTACAACGTACTTAATGTGTAAATCTTTTAGCACAATATAACCCTAAACCTACCCCTAACCCTAACCCTAACCCTAACCCTATCCCTAACCCCTAACCCTACCTCTAACCCTAAAAGGCTTGTTTGCATACTGTAGTGGTTGAGACGCTCACTTGCGGTGGACAGGGTTGTTGGTTCACGCCCAGCCACTGCCCTGTTACATTTGCTTGATTTCAGCATAAGGTAAAATATATGTCACCAGCCGTTGGACCTGTAAATAATGTTGGTTATTTCCAGGGGTTGCAGTAATATTATTTTGTGTTATAATATAGAGGCAGAGTATACATGAAGTAATATAGCAACATTTCCAGTAGGTTCTTCGACTGTAGGGAACAGTTTGTTCAGGTCTAATGATCCCTTTGAAACCGCATGGATAGTGCAGTGCAAATATTATGCTTTGTTTTGAAACTGCTGTTGACAAGGCATAAGAGTAGCCTATCATCTTAAGCAGACTGGGGCTTGTTAAAAATGAAATACCTTGGTTAAAATTTCTCAAAGAGAAACAGATGCAGGCTTACTACAATAAGAAACAGGAAAATGCCACAGGCCATTTTCTAGCAAAGTCTTTCCCCAGTGAAGCATGTTCAAAGTGCTTCCAAATAAAGAATCATGACAAGATAATAAGTACATGGCAACCACATTAGTGATCTTGCATCTGCCATTGCCTACTGCAGCTCTCAAGTATGTTTGCTGATAGATCCTACATGAGCCTGCTTCCAATCCCAGATCCCGGGGCAGTGCCGTTAGAAGCACAGAAACACTACAAGGTTGCAGGCTTCTAAAACTACAAAGCGGTTTTCCCCACAACTTTGAGTTTGCTTCCAGTTGAAACCCGATATAATGACCCTCTCACTTGAGAAACCCATTATCCTATGAATTGTCTTCTGCCATTTGAGATGTAACCAAACCTTGAACTAAGTTTGCCCCCACATTTCCTGAAAAAAATAAACACTGGTTTTAGAAAGCTCCAGCAGGTAAGAGATGGCTGATTTGCTGTCCCTAGTTATTTTGGAATTGCATGGATTGTGTGCTGACGTGGGCCTGTGAGGCATCCTTCCCCATAGTATTCGTCGCCTGTGTTCTAATGTTGATCTGTTGCCTTCTGACATCAATGTGGGTGTTATTGAAAGAGTCTCAGAATGGTAGGTGCACTATGGACCTGAAATGGGGCTGTTAGAATAACAGATGTGATGGTAATCAAAGTGCATTTTACTCACTTTTATCATTTTAATTTAAGTCAAAATCAGCTTTCATCGATCCATGAGTGGCTAACACACATGCACAGTGAGCTTCAAAGGAACCTGCAGCAGTAGGGCTGTGGGTGTCGTTTAAGTCCTCCTTCTTCAGTTTGCTGCATTGGAATTCCATCACATTCTAAAATAATTTCTAACATCTTTTTACCTATATGCAGATTCTTTACCATAATTGCTAGTTATTTTTGTGTTACATTTTCTGGTTATCAAAGCAATACCGTAGCTTTGCTTCAGGGTTCTGGTCCGAACTGCATGAGACGACACTCCACACACGCCACAATCACTTATAGGGATGTATTATACAGCAGAGACAAAGGCACATTTTCAGAGTGGAAAAATTCAATTCAAATGCTATAAAACTAGCAAAAAACTGCAAAACATCCATATTCGCATTCAATGTCAAACATCCATATTTCCATGCAAGATGTTTCTTGACAGTTTCATACTGTTACAGGTATTCCTCTCAGAAGACATTTACCTTTGCATTTGCTTCAGAACAAGACACACGATTTTTCTATTCTGTAAAAATGTTCATTAATATCTTTGGGTGAAAGCTCAGTGCAACACAAACAGGTTTGACATTATGTCTACTTTTCAGTATTGCTACTACTTGTGCAAAATAGGGCAGTTTAATCATAACATGCTTCATAACGTAATTTCAGGTCAGTAATCCTTCTTATGGTGGAAGGATTAACAGATCCAGGCTTCTGATTTCACAGATACGACCTTTATCAACAGGAACAAAAGGGGACGATGATAACACAGCAATTAGTTGTGGTGCCATTGACAGTAATGGAGGCCTGACTTTCGGACAAGCTTAATTCATGACGTGATAAACAGTCTGCCAGACATATTATTTCCATTAATTATACCAGCATGGGTTTGGATGTCTGCTGGAAACATCCAGCTAAGAATGATTAGACTGCTGTTCAATCCAATAAAACTTGTATTTTAAACAGTTATGACTCAGAGCAGTAAAATGATCTCATTGCTAGTAGGAGCTTTCAGGCTATTGTTTCTGTTGACTGTTTCCTCTATCCCGATAATCTAATAATGACTAATGACTCTTCACAATATAACCTCAGTAAGCCAAAGCATTTGACTATGCAATTGTCGTCCGTGTTTGTGGAGAACATTTTGTTCCTTTGTTCTGTTTCTTGATATTTAACATGCTCTCAGAATACAGTATTGTGTTCTAATTTTATACTTGCAGATTTTAAAGTAAGTCTTGATAAACCTTGTGTACAGTAGGCCCACTCCATCTCAACGTTTATTTTCATGGGCTCACAAAATACTGCAATTAATCACTCACCTTTGGAGTATCAATTTGACTGGGGCTCTTCATTACAACACCATGTTAATTATAGAACAGGTTTAGCCACATTCAGTTTATGAGTTGTTTCTGATCAGTTCAGCTGATGAAATGTCACAATTGAGGAGATTCCAGGTCAGGTATGATTGCTGTGATCTTTGTTAGCTGGGATAGCTCCACCCTGGCTTCATTGCTAGTTAGAAGCAAATAATATATTGAAAAGTATCCATCCCTGCCAACTCCATCCCTGTCAATTAATTCTACCCCTGCCAAATCCATATATGGAATGTTGTTACGTCTTGATTAAATAATTCACCGTCAATCAAGTCCCAGCGACATGGTATAAAGGGGAGCCAAATCCTTTGTTTAGCTGAAGGAGTTTTGGAGGTGTTTCAGTAAAAGAGGCTGCTTAGTCTGAAACAGTAAGGTGCGTTTGTTAAAGTATTTGTAGTGCTTTGTTTAACCCTTATATTTTGGTTCCCTGTACCTTGTTTATTTGTTCCAGTGTTTTTGTCTAGTTTGTGTTAATAAGCATGTGCCTTAACCCTTTAACTGCAGCTCTCGGTCTCTGAGTCTCCCTCCTGATGATTAACAGCTCTGGCCTTGACGCCATCCTGCCACAAACCCGTTGCACAGTTAGCAGGTTTCATGATGTTGAGCTGGCTCAAAAATGAATTTGTTACTCTAAAATATCCCCTTCAGTCACTGCATGCACAATTGTTCCACGTTAAGTTTCCTATCTATCAATATATTTTATAATGCATGTATGTCTATTTATCTATAGCTCCTGGAAGAGTGGATGTTCCTGGAGAATTCAACTGTAGACAAGCGACAACATGCATCTTATACTGTGTGTGCAAGATTTATACCACCAGAACACAGGCAGGACACACCTTAGATTCCGAATAATAAAGGACAGTTAGAATAATAAAGGACAGTTGCTCGAATGTCATGGGTTAACGTGAGGGATTATGCTGTATTAATCAGAGTAATGAAAGCATTTTTTAAATCTTCCATCTGCTAATAGTTGCTCAAGTATTAGTTAATTGTCTGAGGTTCTGATTGCTTTGAATGTCTTCAGATCGACACTTTCTAGCTTTGTCTAGGAGAAAGATCTTCCTTGATGTCTAAATTGATTTACAAAAAAAAGAATGGCTCTTGCTATTTTCACACAATGGAAACCAACTACAGAGAGACCCATTTGTGTAGCTTATCATATTCATTTCAATAATGTCAGCTATTTCTAGCTTTTTAACAATTATCAATGTACTTTAGGATCAATATATTGGCCTTTACTGAACAGAATGTCCCATTCGAAGATCTGTAGACAGGACCATTTGAAATTCCATGTAAAAATAGAAATATTAATTCATATCCTGCCTTTTTTTAGCAAGTATCTAATGTTTTAACCATGTCAACTTGATCATTCTAATAGAGCCCTTAAAAAACTTTAAAACATATGGACCCCCAACTGGAACTCACCATGTAGTATCTCATGAGAACCAGTCAGCATCTCATGAGAACCAGTCAGCATCTCATGAGAACCAGTCAGCATCTCATGAGAACCAGTTAGTATATCATGAGAACCAGTCAGTATCATGAGAACCATGTCAGCATCTCATGAGAACCATGTCAGCATCTCATGAGAACCATGTCAGTATCTCATGAGAACCAGTCAGTATATCATGAGAACCAGTCAGTATCTCATGAGAACCAGTCAGTATCTCATGAGAACCAGTCAGTATCTCATGAGAACCAGTCAGTATCTCATGAGAACCAGTCAGCATCTCATGAGAACCAGTCAGTATCTCATGAGAACCAGTCAGTATCTCATGAGAACCAGTCAGTATCATGAGAACCAGTCAGTATCTCATGAGAACCAGTCAGTATCTCATGAGAACCAGTCAGTATCATGAGAACCAGTCAGTATCTCATGAGAACCAGTCAGTATCTCATGAGAACCAGTCAGTATCTCATGAGAACCAGTTAGTATCTCATGAGAACCAGTCAGTATCATGAGAACCAGTCAGCATCTCATGAGAACCAGTCAGTATCTCATGAGAACCAGTTAGTAACTCATTCTAAACAGATCATATCTTGTGTACAACAGTTAGCAGGCTATATTGTGACCACACACAGGTTCGCTTTAAGTGATGATTTTACAGAGATAAATACAAGCATTATGTGTTTTTCAAGTTTAATGGTAGCAAAAAATAACATATTGCTGATAGAATACCAATTTCAGTGTTTGATCCAGTCAATCCACATATCATGCATTTTAGAATGACTGCAGTTGTCAATGCTTTAGGATTATAAATATCTACTATTATAACTGTCAGAAATCCAGTACTGGGCCACTAATATGATGCGTAAGCCTTATGCAGCTGAATATGGAACTCTGCTAAGCCAGCTCTGAAATAGGTGGGAAATAAATTGGTTTGCAGTGAAATGCTTTATGTTAAAGTAGTTCTTCAGTTTCAATTTGAGTAGAAGCTGCTGGTTCCTATTTTCTACCATTGATTTAGCTGCAGTACCTAGATTTCTATGAAAAGAAAGCAGTTTTATATCATTTTCACTTGACAAGCAGGAAACCTTGTATTGCTTTTAAATCCATTTTCATTTTAAGTATGCTCCCTTATCTGGAAGTCAATGACCGTTCACATGCATCCCGGCCTCTGACTTCTTTTGAATGTTTGTCACCAATTTAGGCTTCAATCAGAAAACAAGCATTTGCCTAATTTATTCCAATACTTGGTATATGCAGTACCATATTGCCAACAATATCACTGTCATTGGAGCAATACACATTACATCTGAGTTTCTATAATGCATTTTGTGTGCAAGTATCCAACACAGCAGTGCAGACAGGACTGCAACATAAATACCCATACATTACTAACTAAAATAAAGACAAATGCTTTCTAGGTTTAAAAATGTGAAAATGTGCACCAATCGTGCGTCCGGGCAGATAATTCTTGTCCTTGCATAGCAACTGAAAGCTCCAGCACAAATGAGTCCAGATGGCAGGTAAACGTGGAGATAAGGTCTGTCTGTCAGCAGAAAGAACTGCAGGTACACATTGCCCAAATGACCACAAGCAAAGCCAAAGCAGAGGGCTTCATCAGTAAAACCTTCGACTGACATGGACGATTTGAAACTTGCATACATAACATTCAGACACGCGATGTTATTGGGTGACTCCCAGAATCAGGCCTTGATTGACTGAAGAAACTTGCACTCTTTAGACAGGGAGCCAGTACCAAAATACCATTACAGTAAGTTTATGAATCTAGTACATATTTAAAATAACATGTGTGTTTTTCATATAGGAACTATAGATATCAATATATATGTTTTAAATTCCAGAAGAATATTAGTTTTATGAATACACAAACATGCATTTTTCCCTTTTATTTTCAGTTTGCTCTGTAGCAGGAGGGGCGTTGTTTTATGTAGCACATAACACTGATATGACACAACATTCAGCCACCACACTTTACACCAGACATGCCTTTAAGCCTTTAATACAGTACCATGAGTGCATTACTCTCTCTGTGGCCAAGCAGGGCGGGTTAAGGATTGTCATCATTACGTTGCATCAGTCAGTACAATCCAGAAAGAAAACAACAAACATGGCGGCAGCGAGTGTGATGAGAGAAAAGTACAGTCTTGGGACGCTGAGGACGTGCAGACTCTAGTTTCTCTGTGGGCAGATAGAAGTGTTCAGGAAGATCTGGAGTCGTGCATCAGAAATGAAAAAGTTTATGTCTGAATTTCTGACATTTTGAAGCAAATTGACATAAACTGATCTATTTTTGGAATATTTTACTTACATTTCTTTTTAAATGGCCTGTTTTCTATTGACATGAAAATGATTAGCATTGAAATCAGGTATAGAGATGAATGGTTATTATGCAGAATTGGATAATAAGAAAATGTGATTATAGTAACGAACATGTGACTACCATATTCATTCCAACAGTTAAATGCCTGGTGTATCACACAGCTGTGAGGTTTGAGAGCAGGAGCTCTCAGTTATCATTCTGTGGGACCTTCTGTCTTGCAGAAAAAAGCAATTAACGTCAATGTCAGAATCCATCTATTATTAGCCAGACAAATATAAAATGACAAATTACAGAGTGCACAGTCCCTTACACCACACATCCCAATCACCTGCAATGACTGTAAACAGCGGCTCATGCACAGTGCCTCCGCAAGCCAAGCTGCAAAGAAGAAGAAAATACTAAAAGGAAAAGCGTGCAGATTATTATCTTGAAAGAGTTCTCATGCACTTTCCCAGAGTCGGAGCAGCTTTCCTCAGTACTAGATTATATTGAGTTTCTATCCTCGTTATTGCAGCTCAATTGGATAAAGCTGTAACAAGATGGAGGCTTGGCACGAACCGGCAACCCCGCACACCACAAGTGAGCATCTAAACCGCAATGCAAAAGAGCCGGGCTCGTCTGCATTCATTGCTTTAAAGCTTAACTTTATCTCATCTTAGCGACAGGACAGAATCCGTAATGGCAAGGTATCACACAGCACTGCCCGTTACACAGGGACGCTCAATAGATACAGCGACGGGACAGAATCTAT